>JAQZBX010038873.1:0-23254 GCA_029593785.1 Cabassous unicinctus
TCTTCAGAGTTTGGAGCAGTAGACTTATTGTTGACTGTTGGGACATGTCACCAGAGGTCTGAACACTGCTGAAGCCAAGCCATCCTCAGAGGCTCAGACACCCTGAGATCCAAGACCCTTCCTCAAGGACTTAACAGCATCTGAGTTTCTCCCAATATAAAGTATAATAGATGTTTCCTGCAGTTGTAATCAGTAAATTCATACACAGTATCCCTTTTGTGCTCTTTCAGCCCTCAAATAACTTAAATTTCATGTATTAAATTCTTCTAGAGATTTGTTTTTGTGAATGTCTCCTAAATGATATAATACTTATGACATTGTGGGATAATTTTGAACCAGCTCACAATTTTTGAAATTAAGTCTGATATGTATACCATTTATTCACCAGTATTTACTCATTCATCCATTTAATAAAAAAAAAAAAAACAAGGGAAACTAAAATATGCTAATAATAATCAAAGAGAAAAAGATAAATAACCCCAGGTTCAAAGACTTCAATTACATAGACATAGACATTAGAACATAAGAACCTCTTATGTTCTACTGAGCTGTATATGTCAAATATGTTGTCATAATTTATTCCCAATTTATGCTGTGAGGTTGCAAGTATTATCTAATATTTAAACATCAGGGGACTGAGCACTGGAAAGCTTAAATTATTTAGCAAATATAAAAAATCATGGTCAAAACACCAACTCAATATTTCATGTACCAAACCTTATTGCTTTCCTCACATCATTATTGGTAAAAGGAAAGTTCTTCTTTTAAAAAGTAATTGTTATGTAGAGAGTGACATGGAAAAAAAAAGGAAACATATTTAAAGTATCATTTAGTACATATTAATTTTGAGTGAATGGAATGTTGCAGTCTAGCCATGGAAAGAAAGGGTGAACAAAGGGCAATGCTGCAATAACAAAGACACATGCAAAATACATGAACAAATGCATGGACGTCCACTTATAAACTACAGGAAAAATTTAATCCCTATGGTTAGAACATAGACTAACTAAGAAAAAGATAATGTAAGAAGAGAGCCACAAATGTGGCTACTAATAATAGTGGTTATACAAATTATTACAAACATATAACTTGTGAAAAACAGAAATACAATTTTCAAAAGAATCATATTTTCCATGATGATTATAGAAAAAATTGTAATTCTAATGAATTATTTGCTAAATTAATGAAGGTTTTATAGAAAACTGAATTCCCGAGTCTTAGAAGTGTCATTTCCCATATACAGTAAAAAAAAACAGATTGAAGAAAAGCAAATGTGGGTGTACATTCTAAAATTGGATCAGTCCTTCTCTTGGAAATTGAAAAGTCACAAAAGTATGTGAATCAAGAAGATGCATTCATAACTATCTACTTACTATTCTTTCGATTGTAGCACTGTAACCCTCCCCTACTCACCCATCCACCACCCTCTGCTTTGGAAACCTTAATCTTGTTTTTCTTTTTTTTTAAAAAAAGCAAAAAACAAATAAACAAAAAAGTAGTTTCTTAAAAGATATTTTGGACCCCAACGTTTTCCTTAGAGATGCTTTCACATCCTTGTTCCTTAGGCTGTAGATCAAGGGGTTCAGCATGGGAATCACCACAGCATAGAGCACCGTAGCTACTTTATCAGTTTCCAGACTGTAGTCACAATTGCAATAAATAAAAAGGACTGTTCCATGGAAGACCATGATGGTTGTGAGATGTGAGGCACAGGTGGAAAAGGCTTTGTACCTTCTTTCTGCCGAGTGAATCACTAGGATGGTGATGAGAAGAAACAAATAGGAGGTGAGGATGACCACAATGGTGATGATCTCATAGAAACTGGCTACAATAAATACCAACAGTTAATTCAAAGACATATCAGAGCAGGCAAGAGATAAGATTGGGGGTAAATCACAGAAGAAGTAGTTAATCATATTTGATCTATTGGATGGAATCTCAAGAGCTAAACACATGTGAATCAGAGAAGGCACTATTCCACAGAAAGAACAGGCAGACACCAGTCCCAAACAGAGCTTCTGGGACATGAGCATCATGTAGAGCAGTGGGTAACATATGGCCCCAAAGTGGTCACAGGTCATCAGGGTGAGCAACATGACCTCTGTGGTCATACATGTGCAAAACAAGTAAAAATGTACAGTGCATCCTAGGAAGGAAATGGCCTTTACCTTGTCTAAGATATTGGACAGAATCTTTGGCACAATGTTGGTGGAGTAGCAGAAATCCACAAAGGACAAGTGGTTCATGAAAAAGTACATGGAGGTGTGCAGCTGAGAGCTGGCCTGGATCACTGTGATCATGCCCAGGTTGCCCACACAGAGACTCCATAGATGTGACTCCATAGAAGAGGAAGATGCTCAGCTCAGGAAGGTCTGACAATCCCATGAGAATGAACTCTGACACAGAGCTGCAGTTTCCCTTGTCCATGTCCCCCTTTTGGAGGTTGAATAAATAGAAAAAAACAGCTATTCTAAAAGTTCTTATCCATTAGATTACACAAAAGAGAGTATTTATTCTCTCCTAACAACAAATATGGAAATATTAAGAAAGTTAATTTTGGCAACAAGATATAAGGCATTGCTTTAGTTTATGCACAATTCAGAAATTGTAAACTATGTATGAATAATCTCTTAGTTTAGTTCACAGATAAAAAGAAACATTAAAATTGTTATCTACAGACTCATATATGATTCTTTAAACTCATATTCTACTCTTTGGGAATTGACATTCAATCACTAGAAAGAAGTTATATTATTATTTAATTAGCTTTATTGCTCCATGGTTTCAAATCCATTTCCCCACACATACTTCCTTCACTCATTTATCCATACCTGGAATCCTAGAAAATAATGTATACAATATACACCTTACATACGTCTAAGTTTTCCATTGAAGTGGTGGGATAAATACTTCTGTATGATTGTTAACCGAAAAGTATTCATTTTTTATTGATATCTGTAGATGTAGAAAACAATTCTGATACTCTTAATAAGCATTTTTTTCTAAAACATTAGCATAGCGTTTGTTTTTGTTCTGCTCTCCAGTGTCTGCCAGGGTTTAGGGAAATAAATACTGTTAAATATCTTCCTGTAATGATGAAACTTATTGTAACTATGACCTTGAAGCCTTAAAAAGACATTTTTGACAAATTAGTTTCTCTACTTCTAATCTATTGCAAGAACTGATTAAAGTTGTAAATAGGAATTACCAAAAATTCTACTGATGCATTGAAATATTATTTATGATATCAAAATTAGAAGGTTAAATAAGAGGGAAATGGTCAAAACTATGGCATATATACATGATGGAAAACTATGCAGCTATTAAAATGATAATTTTGAAGAATTTTTAGTGACATGAAAAATGACTGTGATAACATTGCAAATAAAAAAATATTGAGGGAAGTGGATGTGGCTCAAGTGATTGAGCTCCCGTCTACCATATAGGAGGTCTAGGGTTTGATTCTCGAGGCCTCCTTGTGAAAGGTGAGCTTGCCCGAGCAGAGAACTGGCCCATGAAGGAGTGCTGACCCGCACAGGAGTGCTGGCCTGCATGGAGAGCTGGCACAGCAAGATGATGCAATAAAAAGAGACAGAGAGGAGACACAATAAGGGACCCAGCAGATCAGGGAGCTGAGAAACAAACAAAAAGCGATGAGGTGGGAGAGAAATAAATAAAAATAAATAAATAGCTCTAAAAAATATTTGAGTCCGTTTGCACAGACAGAATAATATAAATGCATACTTAAGTTGTTTTGTATATTCATTCTCAATAACTTTGAAAGGCAAATATTTTACATCTGGTTTTTAAAAAGGAATATATAATCTTTCCTGAATTTGCACAAAACAAAGTATTTATGGTGTGGATTGGGTAATGGCAGTAGCATTTTCTTAATCAGAAGACAATACCTTCAAGTCCTCAAACAAAGCAAATGCTCCTGACCCTAGTTTGTACATACACGACTATATAAGAATTATGGGTGAAATAGAATCTGGACTAGAAACCAACACAACAAAGTATTTCCCCCATTCTATAGCTGATTTTGAGGAGGTCAAAGATACAGGCACATAGAAATTCTTGCTTGAAAACA
Source organism: Cabassous unicinctus (assembly GCA_029593785.1). Classification (NCBI taxonomy): domain Eukaryota; kingdom Metazoa; phylum Chordata; class Mammalia; order Cingulata; family Chlamyphoridae; genus Cabassous; species Cabassous unicinctus. Next base: position 4,091 of record JAQZBX010038873.1, read on the forward strand.
ATGACTGATTCCAATGCTATGGATATTCCAAACAGTTTAAGAATTTTATGGGTATAATTCATTATAGTTGGATCTATGTTCAAATTCTTAACAATTATATGCATTTTCCTAAAATTAATCTGAGAATGCCTAAAGGTTGAGGGGCATGTTTTTGTTCTCCTTTCCCATCAAAAGCATTTTAGAATTGTTCTTTTCTCACTTCAAAAAATGAAGATATTCCTCCTATCCATTTACAAGCTACCATGATGCATTGCCCTATGACAAATACAAACAAAATGAAAATAAACTTCCAAACTCAAAACAAAAACACAACTTGAGTATTATTATCCAGATGTTTTCTTTAATCAAAGCACCTTAAACACATGGTATGACTCTTTGTTTCTCCCTGGCTTTGTCATCTTTCTTCTCTATTAGGGATTGAATCATGTCCCCAACAAAAGGCATTTTTAGGTCCCAACCCCTGGCTCTATGAATTTGAACCCATTTGTAAATAGGATCATTGAAACTGTTATTACTTAAGTTGTGGCCAAACCGAATGAAGGTGGACCATAACTCAATATGGCTAAAATCTTTATAAGCAAAGAAAACTGGACACAGAAGAGAAAGCCAACAGAAAATACAAGAACAAAGCATTGATTGCAGTCAGCCCCAGATTACCACAGTCTTCAGTGAGAGGTCATTGTTTTGCTCCTGTCTTGAATTTTTTACTTCTCCTTGCTTCAAAACCATGAGCCAGATAAATTCCTTTGCATGCTCTTTGTTTTAGCAGCCAGAAAATTAAGACGCTTTGCATGGAAATTAATGGCCTTAGACATATATTTTAGCTTACGTGGTAACGTTTTGAAATCACATATATAGTAAGGTGATAATATTTAATACCCTTTCTTTTTTCTTAGTGTATCCCCAAAACAATTGTCCCAGGATGTATCACTCCTGAAGAAGACAGTCCTATAAGAGTAAAACTGAAAGAACATCTCTGAAAATCAGTGTTTGCACTGATGGCTTACGTCATCTAGTAAACCCACTCACACCAAAGCTGACTTGCCTTTTTGTTTTAGTTTAAAGAAACTTTGATGTATTTTTAACGATTGGTTCAAATTAAAAGGAAATTTGAGTGGAATTGATTGCATGATCATTAAATGTAAATTAAATAATCTAAATGTGAAACCCTGTGCTTTTGATGAAAATGTACTTTAAGCAATAAAATACAATATTTATTAAAATGTTGTATTTGCAAGGTTAAAAAAATCAACAATATTTGCTAATTGATTTTTATTTCATTATTTAAGCAAATATGCCTCAAATTGGAAAAATAACTGATGTCCTTAATTGTCATAAGATAAAACTTAGAAAACTATTTTGTTAAACTTTCCAAAACTTGAGAAAGTGATTGACTCCAATGACTGCAAAACAAGCCTAAATATGTTTGTTAAAACAACAACCACTTATGATTTCTTACTCGTGCAAGAATCATCTGGGGAATTTTGCTAATCTTTAGCCCAATCTTGGCTTGACTTGGCTTGGCTTGCTCATATAAATGAGATCAGTTAGCAGTTAAAATAGCCTTACTCTCAAGTGTATTGGTTGGCTAGTTGTCAGCTGGTAGGATATAGAGTAAAGGTGAATGGGCTATGAGTCTCTCAGTTTATTCAAAGTTTGTTCACATGGCAAGTTTACAGGATTAGAAAAGACTATGCATAAGGTATAAGGCTTCTCAAATATTTGGAACTGGCACACTATCACCTTCTATTAAGCGAAGCAACTTGCAAATCAGCCTACCTTCAAGGAGTGGAGAAATAAAATCCACTACTTGATGTGAAAAGCTGCAAAGCCACAATGGCAAAGATCAGGAATACAGAGAGGAGTGGAGAATCAGGGCCATGTTTGCAAATTACCACACTGATTATCCCTTTGAAAAACAGGTCATTTCCTAATTTTAAGCTTTCAGCAAAATTGGAAAGCAAATTAACTGAGTTTCATGCATTCTTTAAAATGTTTTTGACAAAAATCATGTGAGAAATTGGTACATAACTTGGATGAAATTGAAAGTTGAGTGACATTGCTATGACAACATAATTTTCAGCAGTTTCTACTCAATATGGTGAAGTTTCTCAGCATAGTCATCAATTTAAAAGTAGAAATAAAATTGATGCTGAACGCTATTGCCTTCTAGCAATAAGTGATTGCAGTGGTTGAGTTCATATGTCAATTTGGCCAGATTATGGTGTCCAGTTGTTTGGTCAAGCAAGCACTGGTTTGATTGTTACTGTGTGAATAATTCATGGACTTAAATCATCAGTATGTTGATTACATCTGTGACTGATTACATCTACAATCAACTGATGAGATTGCTTCTAACAAAGTGAGAAGTCTTACCCAAAGAATTGAAGACTTTAAAAGGAGACACTATCATTTCAGCTGTCAGAAGAGTGAATTTCCATCTGTACTTGTCAGTGAGCTTCTCTTGGGGAATTCATCGAAAACCTTCTTTGGAGTTCTCAGCTTGCGGCTGCCCTGTGGAATTTGGACTTGCCTATGCCCACAGTCTCGTGAGGCAATTCTGATAAAATCTCATAATAATAACATTAGATATGATGTTTCTTCTGTTATTCTAGAGAATTCTGATGAATACAGTGATCACCTACCATGGATATATTAATTAAGTTAAAAAAATCCAAAAATCCTTCTATTAAAAATAAACATTTCTTATAATTGTTTTCTAATTTTCATATTCATAGTTTAATTAAAGTTTACAATTAAATTACATTTCTTAATTAGCAGTGTATTTTTATTGTGTCACTACAACAAAAGTTTAAAAAAACAGAGAAATATATTTAATAACATTGAAAGAATAAAGTTGATCATAAAAAATATAGAGTGTGTTTCATAAACTCATAATATTCTTTGGAGAACTGGAATTGAAATATGAGTTAAAGGAGAAAAAGGAAGGATAGAAATATAACTATAAAAACCATCTTGTTTATGTATTTTAAATGAATTATCATATATGATGAAAATCACACTTTTTGCTGCTATTTAAGCTTACATTGAAATATTGTATATGTCAGAATAAGTTTTTGGAGTATACATGTTTCAAAAATCAGTTAGCAGCACATGGCCAAATATTTGAAGACTGTTATCTTAGTTTGCCAGGTATGTTATGACAAATACTATTCAGAGTAGTTAACTTCAACAACAGGAATTTATTGGCTTATAATTTGGGAGGCTAGAAGTCCAAAATTAAGGTGTTGGCAAGACTCTGCTTTCTCCACAGTATGTAGTATTCTGATGGTGGCAGTCCTTTGTCACATGACGATCACTCTCTCTGGCTTCTCCTATTCTGGCTTCTACTTCCCTATCCAATCTCCTTTCCTTTCCTTCAGCCATATTAAATTAAGGCCCATCTTCATTCAGTTGGGTCATACCATAACTAAAGCTATGTGTGTTGTGTTATTGCCATCACACAAAGTGAACTTTGTTTGCCAAAGTAGGAAAGAAGCAAATGAAATTATTCTGTAATTTTCACTACAAAAATTACATACATTAGATAAAAATAATATTATTACCATCATTAATGCAACTCAAAGTCAATACAACTAATTTTCCAATTTCAAATAAAATTTGAAACTGTATAGCTATCAAGTGTGTAATGAAAGGTAAATTATTTATAAAAATCAAGTGAATCAAACTAATTCAAGAGAAAACAGCATTCTTTTATTAGACAATCAATATTTAAAATAATGCTTCTTATTTTTTATCTTTCCATATACAATGATTATTTAATTGACTCCTTAACGATTAATTTATATGAACTCAAATTAAAGGTTTTAATTAATTGTCATTAATTCAAGATCATATGGCTATATCACATACTTTTATTGGACCTGTATAAAATTATTCCCTAGGAAATAATTTTCTCCCTCAATAAAACAGTTGGCAAATTATTTTCCTCAATATAATACTGATTTCCTTATAATCATATTGAGACATACTGAGTAGAGAAAAGGAGAAGGTGAGTTATGCAAAATTGAGTTATGAAAGACGTATTTGATAATTAGAATTTGTCGATTTAAATATATGTTGATGCTAATGACTGTATGGTTTTTTACTTAATTTTCGGTAATTATATGGAGTATATTAGCTTTCAATACCATAGCAACTCCAATCACTTTTTTTAAGATTGGATATGAATTTCATTGCAAAGGATTCAAAGAATATGCACATGTTAAGGAAAGAAAATACTGAAGGGCTGATAGTTTGTGTGACATGGGGAAGATGGCAAAATGATAGCACAAACACAGATTGGACCCTCAACATTCTTGCTGTTTTAATTTCCTACCTACCAAATAAAATACCGTGCAATGGGTTGGCTTAAACAACAGGAATTTAATGGCTCAAAGTTTTAAGGTTAGGAAAAGTCCAAAATCAAGGTGCACATGGCAGCATCTCCTGGCTTCCATCTGCTCTTGTGGGTCCCACTGACCTCCAGCTTCTGGCTGGTTCCTATGGCTTTTTTTTCTGTCTCCTTTTTACTCTGTTTATAAAGGACTCCTGTTACCTATATTAAAGCACAACTTGATTCGTCTGGGCCACACCTTGACTGAAGTAACCTTATTTACTATGGGTCTGTACCCAGGGGAATGTATTAAGTTTATAGATATGTTTTTCTGGGGGTACTAAGCCAACATAGCCTGTGTCTGGAACCGAAAGACATGTTCATTCCACGTGCAAAATACATTCATTCCATTATAACACCCCAAAAGCCTTAAGACATTTCAGTATCAATGCTAAGTATAACATCTCATCATAATTGGTTATGAGTGTGTTCTGCTCTAGGATGCAGTTCTGCTCTTTATGTGAACCTGGAAAATCTAGGAAACAAGTTATCTGCTTCCAATATATAATAGAAGGAAAGACATAGGATAAACATTCACATTCCAGAAGGGAGAATTTGGAAGGAGTCATGGGTTCCAAACACTTCTGAATCCCAACAGAGCAAACTCCATTAGATTTCAAGGTTTAACAATCTTCTAATGATTGTTGTTTATTCTCTGGGCCTGATGGAGCACCTTGAAAGTGATTGTACAGTGGCCATCTTCTCCTCAAACAATAACATGAAGTCTACACTCTTTCCAAGCACTGGGATGGCAGCAGGTCTCTCCATAGGCTTTACCAACTCTGAGCATTGGGGTGGAAACATGCGGGACAAAGCCCACTCACTCCGAAGTACCAAGGAAGATGGCCTGCTCCTCCAGAGGGGGAAACCTACTCTATCCACACACATGGGTTAGCCCAGTCTCTTGACATGATGAGACGTGTTTTGTTCAGACCTCAGCTTCCATGGTTTTGCCCTTGAAATAATTATTTCTACAATTTATTTCTTTTCTATCTTTTTCAGTCCGGTGCGGCAGTGGTTCTGCTACTACAGATTTTGCAAAAAATTGTTGGCTTTGTGTGCAGTTCACAGAGGTCAAACCCTTCAGATAATGAACCTTCCACAGATCTTTCCTGCAAAACTGCATTTACAATACTGACTTCCACTGAAATGGCTGACTGAATTCATGTTAAGGTAAATCCTCATATCTGCTTTCTGCATACAATATTTTTTGAGATCCAATTTTTTGAGATCCAATCTCAAAACAGTTTATCATGCTGTTACATTGGAGATCTGTTGTAAAACACATTTAGAGTATAGACAATATCACTGAAAAGCAAAAACTGCATTATTGCCAAAGTAACCTGTATACTCAACTGACACACAGACAAATACACATACACTTGCATGCACACTGCATATTTACTTAACAAACATTTTTTTGAATTGTTGACTCAATATTACCTTCTAACCCCCTTGATTTTGTTCATGCCATTCTCATCTAATAAAACTCCTTCCTCACTGAAATGTGTCTCATAAAATTTTGGGGATTCTCCAAGGCCAAGTTAAAATAATACTTGTGTTTTAAAGACATAATTCTAATGTTCCCAAATGGACTTGACCTTCTCCTTCTTCAAAATTTCCTCATGGTACATATTATTTCTAACTTATACAATAACCACTTTCTATGATGATCTACAATTACCACAGGATTTTGTGTTCTTTGAAGGCAAGGACAACGTATTATTTTAACTGCAATTTGTGCTTTTTAAAGAGAAATTCATGTGTTCGAGAATCTACAATATTAAAAGTGCATTATAAGAAGCAGGAAGAAACTATTATCTGTTTAGATGATAGAAAGTACTCAACATACTACTTATATTCCTTTTAATCTTCACAATCAGATTATTCACAAGATTATTGCAATTATGTAGATGAAACATTATATGATGAGAGAAATTAAATTAATTCATCTTCTCCAGCAAGTAAGAGATATAGCCAAGTTTAGTCTCTTTAAAACAAATTAAAACAAACAAACAAACAAAAATTAATGTCCTTCCCATTGTAAAATATTAACTTTTCATTGAAATCTAAAGGTACTTTTTAAGGCAATCTTTTGGGAAATAATTTATTTACAAGTCAGTAACAAACTTCACTATAATAATATACTTACAGAGAAAAGACTTTAGTGCCCATTATCATAATGACAGCTTCCTTGACATCCTTATTCTTGAATCTGTCTGGAATTTTTGGAGTTGGGCACACAGTAGAGGAAAAGGATGGTGCCATGGAATAGATTGATGGTAGTCAGGTGTGAGGCACAGGTGGAGAAGGCTTTGTGGCACCCACTGGCTGAATGCCACTTCAGGATGGTGACAACAATGAATACGTGAGGTGAGAATGATGAGTAATGTGCTCACCTCATGGAATGTGGCAAAGATGAAAAGTAGCAACTGGTTTAGATAAGTTTCAGAACAGGAGAAAGCAAGCAGTGAGGGGAGCTCACAGAAGAAGTGATTGATTATGTTGAAACCATGAAAACATAATTTGAAAGCAGATCATGTGAGTATCAAAGAACAGGCGACTCCCCATGCATATGATCCAACCACCAGCATGGCACAGAGTTTCTTACACATGACCACTGTGTAAAGCAGAGGGTTGCAAATAGTCACAAAGCAGTCATAGGCCATCACAGCTAATACAAAAGATTCAGTCATCACAAAGTTACAAAAGAAAAAGAATTGAAGTACACATCCTAAAAGTGAAATGGAACTTTCATAACTAGGTTCGCCAGCATCTTGGGAGCAGTGACAGAGGAATAACAGAAATCCACAAATGAGAGATGGCTGAGGAAAAAGTACATGGGTGTGTGCAGTTTGGGTTTAATTTTGATCATCACAATCATTCAGAGAGATTCCCTACAACAGTAATACCATAGATAGCCAGAAATACTATGAAGATAGGGACCTCCAATTGCGAGTAATCTGAGAAGCCCCAAGAGTGAAGGTGGCCTCACTTTTATTTCTCTCAAATAATAGCATGTTTTCTATCTGTTAAAATCTGAAAATCAGTCCTGAAAACAAAAAAATATTAAGGAGAGTGAGCATACAGGAAGCTTGATTAACTATTCCTTGCTCATACCAAAAGATAAGACAAAACAGATATCTTTCAAAATCTATGGGTTTATTATCCAAAATATATTGAATTTCTACAATTTTAAAACTATGATATTTAAATTTTCTTAAGGAGAAACAAATACAATTTTGAACTATCTTCAGTTTAAATTCTTACCTGTAATTTTTAATATGTGAAACTATAGGAAAATGAGTGCAAAAGCTTTGATGATAATTTTTAATAATATCATCACATAACATTTTCAAATCTCCTCAAACATTATGTTTTTATGAAAGAAAAGTGCAGCATAATACAATGACTAATTATGTCATATCTACAATGGGTAAAAAAATGTGAAGCTCTTTAAACTAATTTATCCCATGTTCACATGGGGCATAAAGAATGAACACCCTTAAACTTTCATTTGTATCTTTGTTGTCAATGTGCTTTAGCCATTTAATTTTTGTTTTTCTATCTGATGCAGCAAATTTGATATCAAAATATATTTTACATATATTTTTCAGAGGAAATTCTCAAATCAGGGAGTCCTAACTTCTAATTCTTCTTCATTGTGGAGGAATAATAAAATTTAAAAGAAAATTTAATCTAGGCTAATTTCTTTATTATGCAGGTGAAAAAACAGAAGCTAGAAATCTTGACTTTCCCAATGACTTGCAGATAAAAACCAGTCTCTGAATTGGTGAATAGGGCCGTGGTCCCCAGACTCTCAGCCATATATCAATTTTTTATACCAGACTCTGATCCATATTAAAGGTTTATATATGAAAAATTTCATTTGTTAATGATCACACTTTTAAGTTTTGAACAAACTGGAGACCCTAAAAGGGTGCTAAATCTTCCAGGGGCAGTGTGACATGCGATGGAGATGTGACAGAGAGCAGCATCAGGATGAAACATGTGAGAATGGGGTTTAGAGAAATGGTCACATCCAGAAATACTAACATAGAGATTCTTTGACTTAGAAACTTTACTTTCCTATATATCTCTCTCTTCTCTCCATTCAAAATACCTAAGATACTCATTCTGTGCCTGTATTACATATGAAGGTGTAGGGTGAATATCTTAAGTTAATACTGCACTATGAAGTCATTTCATGGGAAAACAGCAATAAAAACAAATTGTTAAATTCTAAAATTAAAGCCCAGAACCAAACAGATCCCGCTACTATACCATCTTTCTCTGTCAATTCTGGCAAGCTTATATTTGTTCCTAATTTTCAAATGCCCCAACAATAAAGATGTCAGGTCATAAGCAAGACTGAGACACTCAATGGCCTCAAGTGTTCCTATACTCACACATTTGAAAATTAAAGACAATCTCAAAAGGTGATCTATCACACAGCTGGACATTGTAATTATTACATTTTTTCTTAACACCATATTTCATTTATCTATGTGATATGAGAATTAATTTTAACCAATATATATGTTTAATATTCTGACTCTTTACTGTCTCAACTGCTGTTAAGTTGATGATAATATTCTTATATCTTTGTGCCCAGGAAATATGATAACTAAAATCTTCTTTCTTATAATTTTTTCCTATTTTAATGTTCACTTTGCTCCCAGGAATAAGCATTTGTTCCATGCTTTATAATCTTAATTAAAGCTGGTTCCCTTAAAAATTTTTCCATGTGAGAGTTCATTTGATCCCTGATTATTCAGTTCTTTTCATATATATTTTACCTTGACAACACCTCTAAAAATCTACAGAAGGAAGAATATACACATCTATAAAACTGTCAGGCATCTTCTATTCAGCCACCCCAGGTATCTGTTGTTCATGGCACTGTTATTTTTGAGCATAGCTGAGCCAGCACCTCTATGCGAAATTCTTTTTAAAGAGTCCACTTCCTGTTCCTTGCATGTTAAAATACAAAACTGTTATGATGTCTGAATATTTCTCAAAAACTGTCTTGATCTAAAGAGTAGACAAGTTAATTTCTAGATAACCTACATTGAAATTAATAAGAGGGTATCTTTAGAATCCTAAAGCAAACCTGCTGATGGTAGAGGCAGGATCTCTTTTGTCTCTGGAAAGGTTGATAGGAGTGATGCATGCAATCTGATATCTGGAGTCACATCTGTTGGACATGAACCCTAGAGAATTTTTCTTGCCCTTTTCTCTAGAGACCAAAAAATAAATAATTAAAATTAATCACCTTTCCCTGATAACATTTTTGTGTAATAGAAAACTTGGAGGAAAGTGTAACAGCATTAGAAATATTTAATCTGAAACCATTTATATTTTAAAATCATTTGATCACTTCCACACCCTCCTGTAATTATAAAAATACATATAATAGCAGGATTCATCACTAGCAAATACTAATGAGTGATTAAATGTGCGAGACATGGCCCTCTTCCTCCATATGACCCACACAAGCCATATTGGAGAAGTATGAAGATCCAGCTTTCAGGTGCTCATGAATTATTGAGAGTTAAATCATAAATATTTATGGTGATAAATATTCAGTTGGATAAATGGTCTAATCTCTGTTAAATCTCTTTCATTACTCTTTCCTCCTCTGTCTTTTCCAGCTATTCTGACTTCTTTGCAGTTCCTTGAAAAAATAGGACCCTCTTTTTTATGGTCCTTTCTACTGGTGTATTCTCTGACTAGAAAGCTCTCCTTTTAAGTTTTTTGTGAAATGCTCCTTGTCAATCACACACACTTCCATAAATACACTATTGTATTGCAGGCTTACCCTACTACCCAATTTTAATGTTTAAAGTACATAATAATTTATTTATTGCATTTATTGTACATTGTGTTTGCTCCTGCCTGGAATAAAAGCTCCAGGAAAACAGGGAATTTCTGTTGTTTTGTTCACTGCTCTATAACAAGCTCCTAGACAGTGACTAGCACAAAGTCAATATATCAAGAATATTTACCGAATGATAAATAAGAACTTCCATGGAACTGGGAATAGAGCCTTAACTACCAAATTCTAGGGATTCAGTAGTAGAGAGGAGATAGTTGAAAGAGCAAAGAACAGTCAGTGTGGTTTAAGAAAAAGTGATTATTGAAACTAGGCAGTCAAAACAAAACAAAAAGTCCATTTGGCTTGATTTCCTATATCTAGTCAGGTTTATTAAAATAGAAATATTGAAAAATAAAAATTAAAAACAGCCTGAAGAAATTACTTACAAATGGAGACCTATATCACAAATATTTTCCTTCAGGAAAAGTTTGGCAAAAAGCAACTTTACCAAAGTTTTTTGTGGTGTTCACTTCAGCAGCACATATACTAATATTGCAGCAGTACAGAGAATGATTAACATGGCGCCTGCAAAAGAATAACATGCAAATTTATGAAGCATCCCATATTCCCATTTTAGGCTGTAAATATGTTACTGGAATAAATTTTAAAAAAAACTATTGTGCAAAAAAGGAAGTTATAGTGTGTCCATTTATCAGGAATTATTTTGCATAGCCATTATATTCAAAGAGATGCTATTAATATGAGAAAAATTATAAAATGAATCACTTTCAAACTTTTCTCTCAAAAAATATAATCTCTTTGTAGTCATAATCAACATCATTGAACATAGACCTTTGGAAGAGTATGCATTAATTAATCAGTATTACAAAAGTTACTATTTTGTGAAAATTGCTTTCTGGTATGGGAAACAGAGAAAGGAAGTTGAGCACATAATGAGGTTACACAAGCATTCATTTATTAATTCATTCATTCAATATCCAAATAATTATAAATAGGTGTAACATGAGCCAGGCACTATCTTAGGTTTTGGGGGAAAGGAGTAACAAATTTCCTTCCTTCATCAAATTTACATTTAATAGGAAAAGAAAAAAATAAACTAAACAAATATATAATTATTTTCCAGTATTGAGGAGTGCTAAAGAGATTAACTAGAGTTGTCATTTTAAGTAGGGATGTCAGACAAGAACTCAGTGAGGGAGGAAGTTCTGCAAATATATTGAGTTCCTTTGACTTCCAGCTTCTTGCTTCTCCTGTGTCTCCTCTCTCTTTGGCCTTCTTTTTAAGGCCTCCAGTAATAGGATTAAGAGCCATCCTGATTCAGTTAAACCACACACCTTTAAATAAGTCTTATCAAAAGACCCTATTTGGATTGGGTTCATACCCACAGGAATGCACTAAAACTGAGAATATGTTTTTCTTCGGGTACATAACTCCAAGCCACCACACTTACCTTCCCTGTCACTACAGCTGTAACTCATCTCTTAGGCTGACAATTTGGTTTCAATGTCTTTTATATATTATTTACTTTACAATAAAATAATCATTTTTTAAGAGTGAAATACCAGCATAATACTGTAAAGTCCCTTAAAGAAAATGTTTTAAACTACATGGACATGTTTACAACATTAGAGACAGATTAATTTATTTTAATTTGTTTTCAAATGTTAGAGATTATTTTCATTTACTTTAAATACAAATGTATTATACGGTATTTCCCAGAAGTTTTCTTTCTTAATTTCCCATTCTGTGTGGGTCTTGATTTACCTGTTCCTCTTCTTTCATACATTTGACATACTATAAACCCTTTTTTGCATCTCGTCTGTTTTCCCTTAATACATGGTGGCGATCACTCCATAGCAATATCTAGAAATCCTCCTTTTTCTTTTCTTACAATCATATGGTACCTTATTGTGACCCATAGATTATTCAACAATTTTCATATGAATTTTATCTCTTCTGTTGTTATTATAAGTAAGGATTCTTAATATGTTATTTTATATTATTCTATTCTACCTTTAGAGTGCATTCTTAGATCTGTGGTTGATTTTAAAAGTGATAAATGCACATGTAATTTGGCTTAGTGTTTAAAGTCACCTTTGTAGGGATTGTAGCTTGTTACAATCTTTTCCCCAATGTACAATAATGTCTTTTTTCCCCACAGCTTCCCTTACAAGATATGTCATTAAACTTTTGTATTACTGCCAATTGGATATAGGGAGAAATGATATCTCAGGGCAGTTTGTATTTGCTTTTCTAACTAAAAATGAGGTTTAAAAACTTTTCATGTACGTAAGCCTATATGTATTCCTTTTATGAGAACTAATTACTCAAATGTCTACTTTTCTATAGGATAGTTGGTTGTTCACTTTTCCACTATATGTAATGCATGGTGATTTTTTCTCAATTATTCATTTGTCATTTTAACTTCTTTTCTGTTTTTTTTTGCCATGGAGTTTTGCTATATTTTTTTCACTTAAATTTTAAACTTCATTTTCTAGTACACTTATTTGGTATGTGGAATAGAGAACAGATCCAATTTTATCTTTTTTTCCCATGTGGTTAACTGTTTGTCCCAATATGACAGTTTTAATATTAAGAAATTTATAATTTATTTAATTTTTTATAAAGTTCAGACCTCTTGCTCTAATTTGCTTTAACTTGCAGGGATCTCCTGGATTTTGTGCCTGTTTATTCTTTCATATGAAATTTAGTACAGACATTTTGAAATATGAGTCCTCAATATACCCACCTAATATTTTAATACATTCATTCTGGTCCTAATGCTGTGAATTTGAGAAAGGAAAATTTGGGGACATTTTCAGACTCAGTAACAACTGGGAATGCAGGCTTTTGAATAAATTCTATCTGAGCTTATTCTAGGTATATTGAAATGAACCCATCTCAGTTGTCCTTTCTGAAGGACAAAATTAATTGCTATGACCTCTAATACTGACAGCTTCAAAGATAATATATCAAAGGCACTTGATTTGGGCTCAAAGAGTTAAGTTCCTGCCTTAAATCTATAATTTCTATTTATAAGACCTTGTGGAAATTATAATTTACATAAACCTTTATGTCATCACTGCACAATAGGTATAATTGTCCTTGTCCTGTATACTTCTCAACATAAGTATTCAATTGTCTCAAGTGACAGAACACCCATTCGTAGAATTCACAGAGCCTCAGGATGTTAAAGAATGAAGGTATCAAAAAATTATTTCTCCTTTTACCATACAACATATCCACCTATGTCTCCCAAAAATGATCCAATGTTTCTTCCACATGTTTGAAAATCACCAGGGACAAGTAAAAGAAGTAACTTGAAAGGCAAGTCACCCATTGTCACATGCATTAACAAATCAGAAAGCCCTTTCCTATGATGAGTCAAAATCTTCCTCTAAGTAACTCTATTCCATGTGTTCAGTTAAGAGAGAAAACAGTACACTCAGTCATAGAATTTATTGACTCTGTGGGTGACAGTTTAAACAGGTCCATTTAAATGAATACTCAGATGAAATAGAATTAAGTGTATTCGTTAAGTCCTTGAGAACAAGATGACAAGGCATTGTGTTACATAAAGTATTCTAGATTTCATAATACAAGATAATTAGAAGCCTGATGCCCAGCTTTTTAAATTTAAAGCATTTCACTTTTGAAATAATTTTAGCTAACAACAAAGTGCTTCCAACTGATTTTTAGCTAAGTAAGGATCCCAAAACACAATTAAAATTAAAAAAATATATATTAAACACATTCATATGCAAAAGTAAACAAAACTCCCTTCTACTGACATAATTATTTTATGCAAGAAAAAATATTTCAATACCATAAAATGAAAAATATAATGTCAAAATATGTGCATCTCCTTAATATTTCATATTTTGAAAAACAGTTACCATTATTCTATTATCATCATTTTTTAAAAAAATTCTACTGGAGATAGCTACATTTTCATGGACTTGTATGAGTTTATGGACTACTGTTTGGATATACTGGACAAGAGTCCACACATGTTGCTCAGAAATCCTGAAAAATATCATTGAGTCCTTCCTTTTCTGCCACGGATTCAGTCACACTACAGCTAAAATTCTGAATGGATATTAACTAATGCATGTACTTCACCAAACATTGCTGAAGGAGGCTTTTCAGGGAGACATTGATATCATCGATTTAGTACTACAAATATTCACTAGGAACCCATTATGTTTTGGCAAATTGTTACCTATTTCCGAAAGTAAATTATACCTGTGAGGTATTTTCATGGGAAGTTTTATATAGGTTATCTCATTCCATATTCACAGAATGCCCATGAATCCTGACTGTCGCCATCCAGAGGTAAGAAAATCTAAGTTCCATGACTCAGTCAAGTCCAAACATCATTGTTATTAGGAGCAAAGATGTTGGTGTCAGATCGACCTGGCTTTGAATTTAAATTCAGATGGTTTACTATGAAACCTAGGGCAATCGTTTTAACTTCAAGATTCTTATTTGTAAATACAAACATAGACTTTGTGAGGATTAAATAATGGGTAAATGTTTATCAAACATTTAGTGTAATGACTAACACATAGAAATTCCTTATAATAATAATAATAATATTGATAATATCAGTGAAGAATAAAAGTGCTCACCAGAGCTTCATGAACAATGGGCAGGAGAGAAAAGCTCTGCCTATTACTGCATCCCAAACTGCATTTCCCTATTTCCACCAACTTCACCCATACAAGAGTTCATGAAATCACAGTGATATTTTACTGTGTGGTAATTTGCATTTGCTGTTGTCCTTGCCTTCAAGATTCCCCAATCAACTGAACTAAATTTTATTGTCTTCAAGTCTTGGGGAAAGCACTTCTCCGTCTGGAATGTGGACCTCACCTCCTTCTTTCATCATTAATAGTCATCCTTGTTCTTTCAGACACTCAGCATTCTTATGCAGTCACTGAGGATATCATGTAGAATTAAAAGTGTTTGTGTTTATACAACAGAATTAAGGTTAAATTGCATTAAGAAATGGACTTTTAGAATATATCCTTCTCTGAGACTTTGTTTTGTAACTCACTAGATGTAAAACACTGGGCAATGCATGTAAACTCTCGGAGGTTTTGTTTCCTCTTAGGTAAAACAGAATATTAATATTACTTAATCTCATGTATCACTTTGGGTCATGTATCACTTTGGGTCTTAAATGTGATAACGTTTGTCAAAATTTACCTCTGTGCCTATCATGCAGAAAACATTGAAGAAAAATAAGTTATTATTTAAAACAATATTTACCTTTACCAGCTGTTATTTGTAGTATTTTTGTTTCTTTTTAGAGAATTTGAAGAAATAGATACTTTATGAATCAAAATCCTATGGAATGTATCCCGGAATTAAACTTCTTTAGCACTGTCAAAAGATTTGAACTTATCAGTTCACAATCTATTAAAATCACAATTATCTATATAAATATCATACTGTATGTTTTAGAATTAGTTTACTCTCTAGTCCAGCTGCTCACTGGGATGGAAAACAACTTTAGAGGTTGGTTCAGTGAAATAGGACTTTCGTATCTATTAATTTTCAGAAGGCATTCTTCATATCTTTGTTCCTCAGGCTGTAAACCAGGGGGTTCAGCATGGGATTGATCACTGTGTAAAATACAGAGGCCACTTTAACTGTTTGCCAAGAGTTTTTGGTGTTAGGCACACAGTAGAGGGAAAGTATGGTCCCGTGAAAGAAGGTGATGGCAGTCAAGTGGGATGCACAGGTGGAGAAGGCTTTGCAATGTCCACTGGCAGAATGGATTTTCAGTACACTCACAAAAATAAAAACCTATGAAGTGAGGATGATCAGCAGAGTGTTCACCTCATTAAAGGTGGCAAAGCCAAAAAGCAGCAGGTGGGGAATGTGTATATCAGAGCCCGACACCACAATAAGAGCAGAATATTCACAAAAAAAGTGGTTGATTTCAATATGTCCATAATAGTTTAGATGGGGAGCATAGCAAAGGAGCACCAAGGGGCCAGACATACCGCAGAGATATGACCCAGCCACCAGCAGGACACAGAGTCTCTGTGACATGGCAACCATATAAAGCAGAGAGTTACAGATGGCCACAAAACGGTCATAGGCCATCACAGACAGCAGGAAGGACTCAGTTACCACAGCAGTGCATGACAGGAAGTACTGCAGCATGCAGCTAAAGCAGAAGATGCTTTTACTGCCATGACCAAGTTCTCAAGCAGCTTGGGAGTGACGATAAGCGAATAACAAAAATCAACTAAAGAAAGGTGACTAAGTCCACTAAAGAAAGGTGACTAAGGAAAAAGTACATGGGGGTGTGGAATTTGGGGTTAATCTTGATAATGACTATCATCCCAAGATCTCCTACCACAGTGAAAATATCCATGGACAGAAACACCAGAAAGAGAGGAATCTGAAGCTCAGGGTAATCTGTGAAACCTAAGAGGGCGAAGGTGTTCTCCACACTCAGATTTCTTTTAGCCAATACTACAATTCCTTTAATGGAAGATGATGGAAAAGAATTGTTCTTGCCAAAGAGAAGATTTATGAGGGTGAGTGGCAAATAGGTTATGACTGTCTATAGAGGAAAAAAAAAGAAGAAAAAGATATTGGAGCTAGTTTACTCTGTGAAGACCATGCCACATCCGAATAACTTCTATGTATATATCAAACCAAGCTGATTCTCTAAAACCTCTTTGAATTTCCATTGCACTTAGTTTTTATTAAAAAAATACTTAACTGTAATGTATAAGAGTAATATTTCTACACATGTTATCTTTCCCCTTGTTTTCATGTATCATTTGTATCATTAGCATATATTCATAAATTATACTGAGCAAATGTTTGTACAGAGATACATAAACTTGTGAAGGATTCTGTGAAAAAATGGGGATCATTTACTTAAAAAGCAAAATATACTGCTTCCATGTTTTCCTATATATGTGAATCAATTAAAATATTTAAGAGAATATGTTTTTATTCTAAGAATAAAATAAGATGTTAAAACATATGAAGAAAGCATAGGAATCGCATTAGCACATTTTATTACATAAGGGCTACTTCCCTCATTGAATTCCTCAGTTGCTGTGAGGTTGACGCTAACTAAGGAAGGCAATGGCTTTTTTTGACCTCTCAGTGGAGATATCTCCTTTATTAGGGTTTATTTCCTGAGGCTTAGTTTTCTATTATAGTCCAAACATGTTATACATAAATGTATATCTTAGGAATCCCAAGAGTTATCAGATAACAATTCAAGCAATGTTAACCAGAAAGTTATCTTTGTATATGAAAAATAACGCACTGTGTCAATTCTTATGAAAATTTATATACATCCATTTAAGATATATATAAATAGGATATGGATAAATATCCATTTCCAGTTGGCAAGTTTATTCTATTCTTTATGAAATAGTTGTTAATGGAGAATAAAGTCAGTTGTTTCCAGAGTATCGACTTCTTATTTAACATGATTGGATCCAAAATTGGAGAGAAGTTACAATGGCTTAACATAAAAAGAAAATAAGAATCCAGTTATTGTATGAGGAAAATATTTTCACTGTTTCTAAGAAAATCTGAAGCAACTCACCTGCTACAGAGAAACAAGCCACCACCTCCTGTTTCTCTGTAAGCTGAGTACACCTGGGACTTTATGGATCTTATACCTAACTCTATAGCCTTGGGACTCAAACTCAGGAGAATCATTAGCAACTTATTCCTCACAAGTCTCAAAACAAGTAAGTAAGTCAAATGCCAGGTATCTTATACCATCTTTAATGAATAGAAGATCTTTGAAGTTACACAGAATATTTGAAACATGAAATTGACTACCAGGCTTTGTTTGTATATCATTAAAATGCCATCTGGAATTAATGAAACTAAGCTAAAACAGGGTTTCTCAATGGGTAGTCTATGCATCACCTATACCAGAACTGATTGGAATTCTGGGTTATGAAAATTTCCAGGTCCAAATAGATTTCCTAGATCAGAATTTCTAGCAATGAGACCCAATGATATCTACATTAAAGAAGGAATTTGGGTGATACTTACAATTATTAAAGTGTGAGAACCACTGCAAACTGATTTTTTTTTAAAGGGAAGTTCAGAATAATCACAATGATTTTCCTAGATGGAGAGAAGCAGTATTTGTTTAAGAACATTTGTATTGAATATTTAGCAGGGTAGTAAACAATGAGAAGAATAAAACAATAGATTTTGCTAATTCTCCCATAAATTCAACACATTGTTGAATACATATTATGCATATAATCACTTATTATTTCACATTTGCCTCTCTCTGTCCACTTTCTGCTCTTTTTCCTCTCACTGTGTGTTCCAGAAGGCTGATATGAATGGGCTGCATCACCTAAGCTCCCTTGTCCTTGAGTTTCAGATAGGGTTCTCTCAATCAATAGTACTGTCAGGAGACCTGAAACCACAAGTATTTTCTGGTTACTCCAATCCCTGAATCATTTTCTTAATATATTAGTTTAGTTTTCTTCCTCAGCTACTCCTATAATCTATCTTAGTATGTTCTTCACCTACTTAAAATATTTGTCATCCTTTCTTGATTTTGTAAAAATTTTTCTTATTTTTTATTGTTCCTCCTCAAATAGTGATACCAGAAAAAATGGCAAAGTAAAGAACTTCAAAAGGAAGGAATAAAAATAAATGTCAAAATCAACTTTATTTGGAACTCTGAAAGCTTACCAAAATCTTGTAGCAAGGAGAGGAATGCTTTGTTAAGAAAAAACAGCTGAATGTCAGAAAGAATAGAACGCTTTGTGCTATTTTAGCTTGCCTTTGTATCTCCCACTCGGAAGCTTGGTGGTGGCTTAGAAGACAATAGCCCATGTTCTGGTACAGGCACTGGTAGCAGAGGGAGCAGAATGGGCCTCACTTTCAAAGAATTGCAGCTGATTGTTTT
>JAQZBX010038874.1:0-23248 GCA_029593785.1 Cabassous unicinctus
ATGGGAGAAGAAATACATGATGATGAAATATGCTGAGGTCCCTGGTACTAGATTCATCCCATGAGCCTCTCAAAGGACCTGCTCAGCCTTATGGAGGAAGAGGAGAGGAGGCCACCTTGACTGCCCTCCCTGGGATATTTATCACCTCTGAGATTTCTTCCCCATGGCAACAAATCTACTCATTGCCTTGGAGATTCATCAGTTGGTTCAGAACCAAGGAGGGTGGAGGAGTGAGGGGGATGGGTGTGGTGGCTCAAGGGCCTCCTCTAGCTGTCAGTGTTAATTACCACCCTGGGCCCCAGTCTCTGCTGAGCCCTTCAGCTAGTTTCTTACCATTCCCTCTTCACCCATTACCCTTTGGAACCAGCTTTTCCTAATAACTTGCAGTTCCTCAACTGAGCTTTATTCTCTGTTGCCTTTGCCCTAATATGAAGTTGCTCCCTCTCCCCTGAACACAATTCCTTTGACTATTCTTTGCCTGGTATCTCCCATCATCACCCACAATGCCCGTACCCCTCCTCATTTAGGACTGGCTATCTTTCCTGTGTGCTTCTTCCTTCTAAGAAAACCTGAGATAGGAGAACGTCCAGATTTCAAGCCATTGAGTCATTACAGGCAAAACCTTCTGGACAGGTGTGAGACAGCAAGGAAGTTTATGGTACAAAGCTGAAATACCTGTAGAGAAAAAGAGG
This sequence comes from Cabassous unicinctus, assembly GCA_029593785.1. Lineage (NCBI taxonomy): Eukaryota > Metazoa > Chordata > Mammalia > Cingulata > Chlamyphoridae > Cabassous > Cabassous unicinctus. The sequence goes on from JAQZBX010038874.1 coordinate 693, forward strand.
CTTGGTTTCTGAAATGCTTATGGCACACGTTTAGGAAGGTTCTAACTCCAGGGATGATGGGAAATAGGACTGTCTTTTCTAATTCATCCATTGACTTCTGAGTTTGAGGACACTTTCTGCAATCCCATGTCCTCCTGGCTCTGTATCCTGGCCATTTTCTTATTAAAGTTCTTCTGAAAACAACTGATCATTCATCCTCAATCTAATCCCCAGTTTCGGCTACTTTTTAAAGTTTTACATATTTGGCTTATAGTAGAGGTTTTCTAAATCCTCTAATAAAATAGCACTTTGGGATTCATGAGATTTCTATATTTAATATTAAATTGATGCTGATCAGTCAGATCCTTTAGAGATTGGGATATGGAGGATGCTTAGTTGCTTTCAAAGGACTCTCTGTGCAGATTTGCAAAGCTGGGGATGGGTGCTTCCGGCTCTCATCAGTTGGTGCGTAGCCTAGAACCTGAATTTGGTTGGTGCTTTATTTTGTGGACTTTCTGTGACATCCTTGTTAGTTTCTTTCCAAAACCAATGGGTCGGTGTTTAGTTTTTAAATTGATGATCTCTTTTGTTTTCTGACTCTAGGAGTGGAACATTTAAAAGACTTATGGTTTCACAGAACTGGATTTTAACCACAGCCAGCCTGATTTTTCATGATAACCCCCTAATTATATAACAATATCAGATACAGTGAAAAAATATTCATCTCAATTCTAATTTATGCCAGTTATATTTCTTTTCCAAAACTAGAGACACAGCTCTTGGTTTCCTACTGGTTAGGAATCTTTCACTAAGTAAATCCATATGTCCCTAGGTAGAGTTTGATTGTAAAAGACTATTTCTGACAAATCAGAACATAAACACAACAAACACATATGCATAGACATACTTATATATATCTATATATTTATGTCTATATAACCACTATCATCTATATCATCATATCTATCTGTCTATCTATCTATCTATCTAATCTATCATCTATATCTATCATCTGTCTATCTATCTTGAGGAAACTTTTAATTTTCTTGAACAACAAACATTTTTTAAGCACCTTCTGTGTACACAAGCAGGGCCCTGTGATTTTTATGGTCAAAGAATGGATTTTCTTTGGTTTTGAAGAACTGGTAGCATTTCTAGCCTGGCGTGTGATCAGCTTACTGTAATGCAATGTCTTGATAAGCATAGAGGGGAATTTGTTGCTGGTTCCCTCTCAGTGTGAGGGCAGTGGGGCCAGATTCCCAGGTGAGTTCCAATTGTACACCCAGGTTCATTCACATACAGACCTACTGACAGGCTCAGCCCAGTGGCACATGTCTCAAACACACGCCTCTCACTCTGTCCCTCCCACTGGCATGAGGGTGGGCCATGGGCACAGTTCTCCACGTACCAGCTGCCTGACCACAGGTGAGTCACTTAGCTTCTCTGGTGATCTCAGTGCCATCATCTTTAATGGGAAATAATAGTAGCCAGTTCATCTGGTTGATCTGAAGACTAAATGAGTTAATTTGTATAAAGTGCTAATGACAGTTCTCCATTCCTAGTAAATGTTTGTACAATTTTAGCTGTTATTATTTTAATTTTTTTTACAGATCTAACTGAACCCAGACATCTTAAAACCCTACCCACAGAGGCTGGAGGAATGGATGGGTCAAGAAGCAGTTATGGGGGAATGAAGAAAATGTTTTCTGGAACTCCGTTAAGCACATACACAAAGTAGCAGGCGACCATGTTTCCCCTGAGGCCCCTCTGCCTGCCCACACATTAACTGAAGACCCTGTAGCCCCCGATTTCCCTTGGAGGACCTTGTTCTGCTGGTCGACTTCTTACCTGAATGTTCTGAAGGGAAGGGTGTGTGGGGAGAAGAGTCACACACCTTCTAATCTGAGGCCTCTGCCCCAGCTCAAAAGCTCTAAGTGGCGTCCAGAGGAGAGGCTTCCAGCGAGCACGGAACGGCTCCAACAGGCCACTGAGGCAGCCCACCAGGTTCCCTGGATGGAGCAGGACCTCTGTTCACAGGCGAGAATAGGCCACAAAGAACCCCTGGGCATGTGCTTGCATGAGCAGCACATTAAGAAGGGATGTAGGCAAGCAACCAAGACAAAGGACCCAACTCAAATAGTTAATTCAGAAAACAGAAGGGTCCTTAAAAAATTCCAATCTGTAATCTCAGAGGGGATTATGGGTCTATTGCTTTGATTAAGAACCAGTGTGAGCAATTATGAAAAAGGAGCAGTCAGAGGACAAGAAAGTGTTCTTGGAAATAAAAAAAGAAAATTCCACAAGGGCCCAAAATTGAAAACAAAACTTAATAGACGGAGTGAATGATAAAATAAACACTCTCAAATCTAGTCAGAGAATTAGAATGCAATATGAGGAAGCATCACAGAAATTAGAGTCGAAATAAAACTGATGGAAATTATAGGAAAGAAGACAAAGAAGGAGAGAAAGCAAAGCTAGACATAACTCATTCATTCATTCATTAAACAAATATCTATTGAGGCCTTCCTTTTGATCTTAGCAATGGGCATCCAGGAGTGAAGAAAACAGAAAAGGGGGGTTTGCCTGGAGCTTCTGTTTAGTGAAGAGTGGAGTGGGAGAAAGAAAACAAACAAGTAAGCAAGTTAAAATGCATCAAATGAGTGCAAATGCTCAGTGCTCTGGAAACACAGAGCAAGGAAGAGGAAGAGGGAGTGGGGGAAGGATGAAGAGGGAGGGGGTCTGTAATTCTAAACCAAGGGGTCAGGAACAGCCTGACTATGAAGGTGGCATTTGAGCAGAGATCTGGGGGAGGCAAGAGAGCAAGCCGGGAGGAGACCTGGGGAAAGCATTCCAAACAAAGAGAAGAGCTGGAGCCAAGACCCTGAGACAGAAGCCAGGAGGCCAGTGTGGGGTGGAGCAGGGTGAGCCCTGGGAGGAGGAAGGGGAGGTGAGTTCTGAGGGGTTGTGTGTGTGTGTGGGTAGATGCTGAGGGACTTCAGGTCATGTAAGCATTTGGGCCATTTTGAGGACTCCTGAGAGGGAAAGCCATTGAAGGGTGTGAATGAAGGAGTGGTGTGATTTCTCTTGTGCTTTAGAAAGATGATTCTGGCTGTTGTGTTGTGAGCAGATTGGGGGTCAGGGACAAGGGAGGAACAAGAAGAGGGAGGAGGCTACTATTATACTTTGGGAGAGAGAAGGTGGTGGTTGGATCTGGGTTGATGGTGATAGAGGTAAGAAGTAGTTATATGCTGGGTGCACTTTAAAGGTAGGGCCCAAAGGATTTGTGGACAGGTTGATTTCAAATGGAGAAGAAGGAGTTTAGTCAAAGATTGATGAGATCTGAGGGCTAAGCAATTGAAAGAAAGGGGTCACCCTTAATGGAGGAAAATAATTCTGGGTAAGTTGTCTTGGCAGGCAGAGTAGGGAAGCAGGAGTTTGTTTCTTGATTTTTCAGTTCGAGATGGTGACCCAACATTTAATAGGGACTGTCTGGTAGACAACAGGGAATGCAAGTATGGAGTGGGCATGAGAGGCTGGACAGGAGGAGAATGGATCTTTGTGAATTATTAATGTTTAATGGTACATAAGCTGGGAGAATCCCCAAAGGGCTAGTGTCCACAGAGAAAAGCAGAGAACCAGGACTGGGCCTGAGCTTACCTTTGCTCAGAGGGTATAGAGATGATGTGGACACAGTACAGGGGGCTTAGAAAGAGTGTCAGTGTGGAAAGGAGAAGCCCAAGCATTGGGCAGAGGTTGTAAAAATCAACTCTATGAAATACTGCTAAGTCTAGTAAGATGAGGTTGTAAAAGTGACCACAGGTGACCTTTCAAAAGTGGTTTTGGTAAAGTGATGAGGTAGAAGTTAGATTGTTGTGAGTGTAAGAAGAGAAGGATTAGAGTTGTACATTAAACAAGAGCTGAGAAATGGGACAGTAGCTGGGGGACATGTGGGGTCATGAGGGGGTTTCTTTTTAAAATGGATAAATTACACCTTCTTGGACTTTACTGGAATAGTTTAGTAGAGAGGGGAAATCAGAGGAGAGAGATATGAGAAGTGCTGGGTGACTGAATCAATCGGAAGGTATCTAACCACTGGTGAGGATGATCTTAGATCAGACCTTAGAGACCAGAGGAGAGGCAGAGTAACTGGGCACACACAGGTGGGGGGATGGATGGAGTGAGAGCATGTGGGAAACCTCTTCTTATTGCTTCTCTTTCCTCAAGGAAATAAGCAGTAAAGTCATTAGCCCAGAGTGAAGATGAGGAAGTGGTGCTGGAAGGTTGAAGAGAGAAGAGAAGGTATGAATAGTTACCTGGAGGTGTGAAAGGTCCAGGGAAGTGCAGGAGGATGCCAGCCTTTCCAGAAGCATTCAGTGCAGGGGCAAGCAATGAGTGGGCAGAATTGGTTTCACCAGGTGAGTGTGAAGAAGTGTGTTTATTCTAATTAGTCAGAATCTAGATTCTAGATTCTAGAATATAGGTTATCAGTGGATGGGGTGTGGATAGAGAATGGGTAGTTAAGGCTAAAAATGTACAGGGTTCCTATTTGGAATGATAGAAATGTTTTGGTAATGGATGGTGGTGTTGGTGGTACCACATTGTGAATGTAATTAACAGCACTGAAATATATATCTGACTGTAGTTAAAAGGGGAAATTTTAGATTGTATATATGGTAACAGAATAAAAATTTAAAAAAAATCCATGGAACTGCACTACACAGTGAACCCTAAATTAAACCATGGATTATAGTTAATAGTACAGTTATCAAAGTTTGCTTTCATCAATGGTGACAAATGTTCCACACCAATGCAAGGTGTGAATAATAAGGTGGTTGTGATGGTTTGAATTTTGTGAATCCCAGAAATGATTATGTTGAACTAATCCATTCCTGTGGGCATGGGCCCTTTGATTGCATTAAATTTAGTTAAGGGACCTTTAATTAGATCACTTGATTAGATTGTTTTAGGGCTTTTTTATTTTTTGTCTCATAAATGTCTTTTTTTCTTTATTAGAGCCATTTGTGGGTTTACAACGCAATCATGCATAAAATACAGGATTCCCATATACCACTGCTTAGTTTGCTAAAAGCTGCCAATGCAAAAATACCAGAAACAGATTGGCTTTTATAAAGAGAGTTTATTTGGAGTAAAAACTTAGTTCCAAGGCATCTCCAGTGAGGCATGACCCAGGTTGCATCTCCACCCTCTTGCTGTGTCTCATATAAACTGAAAACACACGAAGAGAAAGACGAGACACAGAAAAGGGAACTTTGCCATTTTGACCCTGTCGTGTAAGAGAGAGGACTCCAGGTTCATCTACAGCTGCAGAAAGACAGAGAAGCCCTGAGAGGCTCAAGGAGACAGGCCCAGGGAGATATGCCTGATCACCCATAGCTGAGCTTGAGGAGAAGGTAGATAGAGACCAGCAGACAGTCCCTCTTGCCTCACCACGTGGCAGGACTCCAGGATCTGCTGGCAGCCAACCTTTGGTGAGAAAGCATCTCTGATGATGCCTTGATTTGGACATTTTTGCAGCCTTGGAACTAAGTTTTTACCCCAAATAAACTCTCTTTATAAAAGCCAATCTGTTTCTGGTATTTTTGCATTGGCAGCTTTTGGCAAACTAAGACAGTGGTATATGGGAACCCTGTATTTCATGCATGATTGCATTGTAAACCCACAAATGGCTCTAATAAAGAGAAAAAGACATTTATGAGACAAAAAATAAAAATAAAAAAGAAGTGATTGAGGGGCAGGGCCATTTTCAAGGGAGGGGTTCAAATAAAGGGTCATGGGACCTGAGTAGGGTGTGGGCACAAGAGAGTGTGGGGGCAGTGTGAGGGTGCCAGGTCAGGTGACTGAAGCCCCTGATGAGGGCCAAGGGTTACTGGAGTCAGGGGAAAGAGGGCACCACGGAGGTTCAGGGGCTGTGGACGGGTGCAAGATGTGGTCAGAAGGGGACGGATGCCTGGGAGGTGAGGTAGGGTAAAGTCCAGCCCAGGATGCAGTCCTAAAGCTGTGGGCCTTGAGGAAGAGGGAGGAGCAGGGGTCTGCAACCAGCTCTTCACTCCAGATAATGCCGGGGTGGAGGCTGGGAATGGTGTTCTGTCCAGAGAACGCCACTTTCCTTTGAATCTTTGCAAAGGTCCTGTGTAGTAGGCAAGACCACTGCATGTGATTGCATGTTAAATGTTATCGTGTGTTTTATTGCATGTTATTATAGACTCCTTTGCACAAAGGCTTTTAAAGGAAGAGAACCAGAGCTGAACGCAAAGGCTTGGCTGTCTAGTATATCTCCTCATTCATCCAATCTCTTGCTCATTGGGGCTCTTGGTTGGGAATGCTCTTCTTCACCTATTCTTCACAGTTAACGCTCATCTGTCAAGACTTGGTTCATGGGTAAATGGGTTCCCCTGATCAGTTCAGAGGGACACTAGAAAGGCAATGCCCAGATTTCTCCACAAATCCTGGCCATTTGAGAAGAGGGGTGAATAAATGTTTGCCTGGAAGCCTAGCCCCTCTGGAGAGTTGGGGTCTGCATTTACCTATTAAAGTCACAGGTGGGGAGAGCTTGCAGGTGCATGCCCACAGGGCAGGCTCCTTGTCTTCACAGCCTGAGCGCAGGTGCGGCCAGCAGGGGACGCTGTGGGAGGGGCCGCCTGCGGTGGCCTCAGTACCAGCAGTCCACCTGCCGCCGTGGGCCACCTCTGCCCTGTCTTGCTCATCTGACCCTCATCTGCACCTCACGCTGCTGTGCAACATCCCCAGAGCCCTTCCGAGTGGCCGCTCAGGCCCTCACACTTGCTTGTGTCACCCCGGAGCAGGTTCTTTTAATTGCGGTGGAACTGGGGACTTTGTGTCTTAGATGGAGCCTGCGAAGCTGACCACTCCTGAGCGCAGGGAGGGCGGTGAGGGGTAACAAATCCAAGGCCGTGGTGTCCTGATGGGGAAACTGAGGCACAGAGGGGGCAGGGTGGGGGTGGAACTAGCATGCTCAGGCCGCACATGGCAAAGAGGGATTGGGGTCCCCGCTGCTGCAGGGACAGGAAACACCTTGGGGTTTGGTCATTCTGATTTTATCTGTCAGTCAGGCCCCCTGGAGGTGGGAGGGGGGATAACATCTCTTCCTGACACCCACCTGTGTGTGCTCTGACTGACAAGGTACCCCTTGGAGCCCAAGCCTGGCTTGTGGTGTTGGAGGAGGGAAATGAGGAGGAGGCAGTTGCTTGAGTTTTTCAAAGTGACCTATTTTCAACACATTTTTTTGGGTAATATATTGGACCAAATGAATGATTAACACTATGGTGAAGAGGTGCGAGACTCTGAGAAGATGTTCAACATGTGGCATTTTTCATTCTTGCTTTCTTACCCCCAAATACTGTCTGTCCCACCACCAACCCCCAGGGTTGGTGTCCATGCTGGAAGTCAGGAAGGCACCCTGGGAGTGACATGTCTTTTCCAGTAGTGTTCACCTATTTCCCCCCCCACCTCCCCATTCCCCAAAAAACCATTTAACTTCCACAAAAACTCCCTCCCTCTCTAAACAGTGGATGTCTTAAGAGGATGTGGAAGAAATGGCTACAGAGTTCAAGGAGAAGGATGGGTCATGAACTTCTAGAATTCTGGAGGGGCCAAGCCCCTCAAGGTCATGGATGCCCTTTTACAGATAGTGGAACAAAGATTCCTACCAGGAGAAGAATGTGGAAGAAGATTGTTTCAAAGGAAGCTGAGCCACAAAGGGTGCACTTACCAATCCTGGAAGAGCAGGACAGCATCCGTTCTCTTGAGTTCCCAGGAGCCCTGGGGACAAGAGGCATGCGGGTCCTGAGAGCTGGCTGGAGTGCGGGGACATCTCACATTCCCCTCCCCAATGCGTCTTGGATGACCCTACAACTTTGTTTTCCTTCTGTCTACTGAGGCTAACTTGGAAGTTGTCTATTTAGCATTTATCTATTGCGTGTTGAAAGTAGTGGGGGTACACGATTGGGAAACTTTGAAATGGAGTTTGAAGGGGAACTATCTTGACATTATTCAAATTGGACAATTGGAATGCCTGGTAATATAAAGGTCTTGCCACATCCCATGACAACACACGTTGCAACACTTCTCTCTTCTTGTAAATGTCTTTTCAGGGCAGCTCACAAGCCTCCTGAGACCCCTCTCCCCTTGGACCTTCTGCCAGTGCCCACCTGGAACCTGTAGAACATTTGCTTTCTCCTTCTTGCTCCCTGCAGCTAAGAGCTGGTCAAGAAAACAGAAGAATTATACTGATTCGTTCCTCCTTTAACTGTTCTTTAAACTCCACTGCACACGGTTCTCTGTCCTACTTTCTCACAGAATGACTATTCCACTGGTGACTCCTCTCTCCACGCCCCCATCTCGGCTTTGGACCTCACATTCTACTTTATGCTAGGCAAGGGTGTCTTCAACTTCTGGTCCCCAAACCCACAAATGCCTTCTCTGCTTTTCCTGTGTTTCTGAAGCACAGGGGGCACCCTCTCACCAGGGACAATTCCTTCCTCTCAGTTCTTGATTTGGATACCTTCACCTCCTTTCTCTTAGCTTCTCTGATCCCTCCTGTATTTCACCCCTTGCTTTCCTGAGTCCCCAGTTTTTCCTTCTTTGCTCCTTTCCCACAGTTTATGAGCAGGCACAAGTTTAGAACAAGAGCGGCAAGAAAGGGGAAAGACAAAAGTGCCTTTGCCTACAGCCCGTTGGAAGCCTGTGCCATCACTGGAGACATCGTCACAGTTCCCCTTCCACTCCCGCTTTTCCTCGCTGCAACCCAGTGCCTGCTTCCCAGAATCTGCCAGAAACACACTTACGTGGCCTGGAACTGACATCCCAATCATCAGAACGAATGGAGATTGTCAGTCTGTTTCTCACTTGTTTTCTTTCCAGAATCTGGAGGTGTGACCTTTCCACCTTCTGCTAAGATCCTGGGGCTGCCTGGGGTCGTGGAAAGAGCGCGGGCTTTGCGGTAAGCTTGAATCCCAGCTTGGCCACCTGATAACCCAGTAATTTTGTTATTAGCCCTTTACCCACTCCGAGGCTCACTTTTCTCATCTACAAAATGGGGATGACTGATGAGATATTAAGAGCATGTGGCACCCAGAAAATGTCCACAGCTATTAACTGTGAGGATTATTAGTGCATGTTTCACTCTCTCTTTCACGCTCTTGTTTCACTCTCAGAATGTTTGTTCGTCATTCGTGTCTTCAACGAGATCTTCTGTCCCTGAACATACCTTGTGCGTATTTTTATTCTACAAGCTTTGTAGGAAGCATGTGCTCCCCAGGGCTCTGTTCTCTAAATTCTCAGGTTCCTTTTCTGAGTAACTCAGATTCCTGAGTCTCTGAACAAAGACTTTGCGTCCCAGGGTCCAGCTGTTCCCTGATCTCCATACGAAAACGGCCAGCTGTCTGAGAGAGACAGGCCCTGGAATGTCCTGCAGACACAAAGCTGAACTCACTTCCTTCCCTGAAATCTGCTCCTGCTCTCTATCCCTGGTCTCAATTGATGGCCCTGCCTTCAACTCCTTCTTCTCACTTTGGGGCCATCCTCAATGCCTCCCACTCCTTAACCCTCATTATGGAAGGTCTTTAAAATCTATTCCCTCTAATAGGTCTTATGTCATTTCCCTTTCTGTATTTCTGTTGTTACTGCCTTGGTTTAATTCTTCAAGATCTTGTCCTTTGCTTGAGTCATTGCCTCTTTCTAAACTGCCTTTCTCTTCTTCTCTGCCTAACAGGTATCCACCTAACCTTCAGACCCCTGTTCAATGTTCCCTTCCTGCATGAAGCCCTCCCTGACTTCAGTTGGGACCTTGTCATTCTTCTTTTCAGTGATCTTGTCTCCCAGCACATGTATAGGTATCAATAAAGATTGCATGAATTCGTGTCTAGGAAAACACACCTCTTAATAGCACATCTATTTTTAACAATATTCGGTAAAATGAAAATTATCTTCAATAACATAAAAAAATCTCTTATGGACTTCGACCTGTGTGATGGCTTGGAGCCATGTACCCTAGAAAAACATATACTTAAATTTAATCCATTGCTGTGGGTGGGTTGTAAATAAGATCTCTTCAAGATATTACTCCAATTAATCAAATGAATCAAGTTGGGCTTTAATCCAGATTACTGGAGTCCTTTATAAGCAGAGTGAAAGGCAAAGAAAGAAGCCAGCAGAAGCCGCCATGTGCATTGCCATGTGACAGATAAACCAAGGGCCAAGGATCACTGGCAGCCAACTCCTGAACACCACAGTCTTCTGGGAGAAAGCACTGCCTTGATGACACCTTGATTTTGGACTTCTCCTACCCTCAAAAACATGAGACAATAAATTCATGTTGTTTTAGCCAACCCATTGCATGGTGCTTGCTTTGGCAGCCGGGAAACTAAAACAATCTGTGACATTAACATACGTGATAACATTTTCAGAATCTCTGTCACTGGTCTAGGGTACAATGGAAGTGCTGCTTTAATAAACTTCCTGGACTACTGGTCGTTTCCTGAACAGATTGTATAAAGGACGCTCCTCTCCTGAAGTCCATATTCTGCTGGATGAGAATCCAGTGCAACCAAAGGCCCACGTCTGTCAGGGTTGCACAACAGAGAACGGAGAGGCTGTGACCCAGACTCACCACCCTGTGATAGGGAAGCAGGACTGCTGCCACTTAGAACACATGGTGTCCCCTCCAGGACTCCGAATCAAGGCTTATTCAAGGGCAGGTTTTAACCTTGGGCCTTTCCTGGGTCTCTTCCCACTGGGGATGCCCCAGGGCAACCTTCCCACCTCCACTCCCAATCCAAGTTTGCTTGGGGTTCCATGCTCCTGAGACTGCCTTCTCTTCTCTCCAATGTACCTTCAAGGTGGAGGACTCTGCTTGCTGGCCCCAAGAGCATGCCGAATGGTCGATGTGTGCCAGGCTCTGAGAAGAGTCAGCCCTTGGGTAACAAGCAGAGGGGCAGAGATGGGGAGGTGTGTGCTCCTCACGTGTGGCTGATCGGTCCCCAGACTTGCCTGTCATCTTCTTTGCCTCTCAGTAGCCCTCCCCATGGCCCCTCAGCCCCTCCCTTGGTTTTTACCTTTTCACCCGTGCCTCCTTTTTAGCAATGTCCAACAGTAAGAAATCCCTGGCAGCAGTATTATTGTAAAGAAATTGCATAATAAATACCTTGACTATGGTTCTATTGAGCTACCTCCTTCCCAACAGGAAATAATTTAATCACAATATGAGGACATAGTCACTGCTAAATGACAATGGGTTCCAGGGAAATCAGTATGTCTATCAACGTGTGTATGAAGAACTCCCAGAGAGGGAAATCCAAGCAGGAAACAAGTGGAAGATTAGCAAGGGGCTTACTATAAGCAAAAAGCATGGGCCTGCCAAAAGCAGAACCACCCAATTTGCTTTTTTAAAAAAATGTTAAAACCAGAGTGGATTTTGGATTCTGCAAATCCACATACATACACTAGAATAGCTCACACATGGCATCCTGAAAACCCGAAGCAGCCTTTTCCCACCCTTTGGGTTTAATGGCTCTTTAGCTGAGATATGAAGGCAATAAAGGAGAAGTGTAGCCCACACTTTATCTGCTGATAGAATGTTTCTATCAGGATAGGGGGCCTGCTCTTTTTCTCTCTAAAACGAATTCCTTGAGGAGATGGAGATTGTCTGTTCATTTCTGTTAATGTTTTCGTCTTTGGAGAGCTTCTCCTTGTACTCACTCTGCCAGTCTGAGAGCAGCGCCGATCCTGCTCACCCTCCCCTCCCACCCCTGCCGACATCTGCTTGATCCACAGCCTTGGAACCTCTTACACTGGACAATTGCAACTGGCTCCTCCCCCCACCCCGCAGATGGCTCCCTTGTCTGCTCGTTGTTTTTTTGCTCATTGTCTGTTTGTTTCTTCTTCTAGGAGGCACTGGGAACCGAACTTGGGACCACTCATGTGGGAGGCAGGCACCCAACTGCTTGAGCCACATCTGCTCCCTGCTTGTTTGTTTTTTTGCTCACTGTCTGCTTGTTGTTTTTGCTCGATGTTTGCTAGTTGTCTGTTCATTGTTTGTTTGTCTTCTTTAGGATGCTTGGGGAACTGAACCCAGTGCCCAACTGCCTGAGCCGCATCAGCTCCTGCAACTGGCTCTCAACCCTCATCCCTCACTTAATTCAGTCTACTTTCCACATCACCAACAGAATGTCCTTGATGAAAAAATAACTGAGATGTCCCTTTCCAACTTCAAACCCTTCACTGACTTTCCTTTGTCTCTGAATAACATTCCAACTTCAAATAATGTGTAATTCAAGGACCCTCCACTATCTGGTTACAAACTGCTCTTCAATTTCTACCTCTGGGAATGTTTTTGCTTGTCCATCTCCACCAGATGGAATCCCCCCATCTTCAAGTCCCACCTCAGAATTTGTGGACTCTGTCAGCATCTCTGACCACCCCTGACTGGCTGTGTTAGAATTATTTATGGGCATGTTCTGCTCTTCTAGCAGTATGAGGTCCTCAACAGCAGGTTCTGCTGCATCTGATTAATTTTTAATTTCCCCACGGCAGCTAGCACAGGGTTGTATGTGTGTGTGTGTGTGTGTGTGTGTGTGTGCCTTTAGTAGATTTGGTAAGCTTTGATAAACATAGGGATAGAAAATGAAGGGAAGAGCTAATTGTTGACTCTTGAGATAGTCTTTGTTCTTGGAACATAAAAGTTAGTTAAGAGATTTGTGTTGATTTGAGTCTTTTATGTGGACCCCAGAAAATTATGTCCTTAAATTGAACCTATTGTGAACCTTTGATTAGATTAGATCAGCTAAAGGCCATTTGATCAGATTGCTCCAGTAAGGCATAGCCCAGGGAGGGTCTTAATCCTGTTACTGGAGTCCTGTTATAAAGGGAGGAATAAAAAGCCACAGACACAGAAAAAGCCAGAGAGACAGAGAGAAACCCTGAGAGGCTGAGAGGAAGTCACTTTAGCCTGAAGCTGAAAGACGTCTGGAGAAGGGAGAGATGAGTCTTGTGTCTGGTTGCCCACAGGTGCACTTGGTGAGAAAGAATCTCTGATGATGCATTGATTTGGACACTTTCATGGCCTCAGAACTGCAAGGTTGTAACCTAATACATTCCCATTACAAAAGCCAACACATTTCTGGTACATTGCTCCCAGCAATGTTTAGCAAACTGAAACAAGCTATTTCAGGAATAGACTAAGAATGAACAGCAGTGTGAGGGAAGAGGGACTGTGTAAGTGTGTGTGTGGTTTTTCATTGCAGCATAACAAATTATCACCAACAAATTATCACACACTCAGCAGCATAAAACAGCGCCTCACAGTTTCTTTAGGTCAGAAGTCCAGGCACAGTGTAGCTGGGCTTTCTGCTCAGGGTCTCACAAAACCGAAATTAAGGTGCCCACTGGAGCTGAGTGTCCTCTTTCAAGCTCGTGTGGTGGTGGTAGGCTCCTTGTGGTTGTAGGTCTGAGGTCTCTGTTTTCTTGCTGGCTGTTGGCTGGGGGCCAGGCTCAGCACCTAAAGGCCATCTGCAGCCCCTCCCACTGGCCATAGACCCTCTCACACTCTAAGTCTCCTGTTCAGGAAGGGTCTCTCTAAAGAGCTCACCTGATAAGGTCAGACCCACCCAGCATAACTTCCTTTTGATGAACTCTAGGTCAACTGGTTAGGGACCTTAATTACATCTGTAAAACCTCTTCTGCCATATAAAATAACATAATCACGGGAGCGAAGCCCCAACATAGTCACAGATCCTGCCCATACTCAAAGGTAGGGGATTATACAGGGTGTGTACAGCAGGGAGTGAGAATCCGGGGGGCTTGTGTGTTTATTTGTGTGTGAGTGCCAACATTGATTTTCTAGGCTGCTCTCTCAACTTTTGAAGAAAATTGATTCTGGTCCGTTGGGTTATTCTAGACAGATTGAAAATATCTCAAAATGCTTTTCTACCATCCAGCCAATAGTTCCCAAAGAAAAAAGCACACATGCTCTTTCCATCGATGATATAGGGAAGGTTTCACATAAAGCATAATGATAGGCAATTTGGGGAAAGGAATCTGTGGTACCGATAAGATTATATTACACTGGAAACATTTTGTTTTGATTTGTTTTGAATTTAAGTATTTAGAAATAAAGAAACCTTCATGCTCATTCTGCAATATGGGATAGATATATTGATTGCTTGTATTGATGTATTGCTACTGAGTTATAAAATACATCTTTTAGAATGTGAATCTTATTATGTATCATATTCTAAAACATAAAGAGTGATATGTTCCCACCGAGAAAAATACCCAGACAGGCCAGGTGGGTGGTCTCCTCCTCGCCTGCCTGTCCCATGTCTTGGGTTCTCCCAGAGGGGTCACCCCAGCCATCCCTGCAGGCCCGGAAGCCACATCACAGCCTGGCTGTCAGGGCCTCCGTAGCGGGACTGAGCCAAACACTGACGTGATTCAAGGTCACTTTTCAGGAGAACAGCAATGAATTCCACTTTTAGGGCTCTCGAGGGACTGCCCTGCTTTGCTAATCTGCCCTCGCTGCCTTCATCACATTAGTTTCTTCTGTCAAAAGAATTTCTCCAATGCCTGGAAATCCCTGATTTCTCTTCCAGTGCACAGAGCTGTCATTATCTGAGGCATTTTGATGTCCATGTGAGGTGGGATACTATTTTCTTCTAGAAGTGAACTTATCTGTATTAATCAGCACTCAACTCAGACTAGCTGGCCTCAAGGCCTCCAAGGACTCAAGCGAACTCACCACCTCCTTCCCTCGGTTCCTTTCCACTTCGCTGTCGTGTCGACTTGATCTCTCCCCGAAGAGGAAAAGGGTACAGTATGACCACAGGTGGCTTCTGGCCTACATTATCCAAGTTTAGCTGATCTAGAGGAAAGACAGAACTTCCATCTTACATCGTTTGCAACCCAAAACCTCAAGGCAGGGCTCCTATGGCCAGGTGTGGGCTGTGTGCTCACTCCATCACGGATGCCTCGGCTAAGAGGATTGGGGTCCCAGGCTACATACTCCCCTCCGTGGCCAGGATTTGGGCACTTTAGTGGTTGGCAGCCACATTGGAGCCACGTGGTATGGTAGGCTAGGGGACTTCCTCAAGGAATGAGGAGTGCCAGAAGAAAAGGACAAGGGCGTGAGGTGGGGAAATCCGACAAACGCATACCATGAAATCTGTATCCTACAAAACCTACTTGGTTTCCCACCATTGAGATGTTCAAAATTTTTTTCAATCAAGAGTTTTGAAAATTAACTGTAAAATGTGGGGCACTGGAGGTTATGAAACAATGTCATGCTTCTCACTTTGGGTATTTTAAGGACAGAAGCTTTTCAGAGAAAGGATCAGGGTGGGTCTATCCATGAGGACCCTGAGATCGTCTTCTGTAGAGTTCAAACCTAAACCACCTTCAGAGCCGGCATTGAAAGGAGGGGAGGAAATAAATGCACAAGGCACATTATGTCTGATGCTCAATGAGCTGAGTTTTATTATTTCACCATTTTCACACCAGAGGATTATACAAAAGACTCACTCTGCCCAGAAAGGTCTCCTCAAGATTTTGTTAAGACCCCAACCCCCTCCCCCTGCCAACGCCACCCACAAAGGATTACACGGGCTCAAGGACTGAGATAAATGCTTAAGCCAATGGCAGCTCCCCTTGGAGTATTTGTCCATTAAAAAAAAAGATGTTTTCGTGTTGTCTCCACGTGTGCAAAACTTTGTGTGTTTGTGTGTCTCATGGGTCAGTATGTGATTGTGTACAAGCTGTGTGTGTGTGGCGCTGTGTGTATATATATAAGTGGATGGATGAGCTGGATGCGTGTTTATGTTTGGACTGCGTTGGTGGGTGTATCTGAATAGCTGGAGGAACAGCATTCACTTACATTGACTAATTTTGCTTTAATGTGCTTAATTTATGAAGATGCCAGCTGCCTTCCTCCCTGCCCCCCCAACCAAGCACAAGGCAATTGGATCCAGCTGTCCTGCTGGAATGCATCCTGTTCTTCTTGAGCATGCTTTATTATTATTTTTTTAAAGCGTTTGGAAGGCCCTGTGAGAGAGGTGCTGGGAGTTCATCACAGATTATTTTTAATAACAGAACTCTAGAGGGAAATGGAAAGCTGTGCTTTATTGGCAGGCTGTCTTTTCCATCTTTAAAGTAAACAGAGACTCCACTTTCTACATTGTTTAAGGGCCATCCCTTCCCCCCTTTTAAAAAAGTCATCCTCCAAATGTTCTTGAGAGGCCCAAACTGACAAGGCAGAGGGTCCCATGCATCAGGTCTCTGCCTGGGAGACCAGTGTGGCTCTGGGCCCCTGGAGGCCACTGAGAGGGCATTGCCCAGCTTCCAGGGGCCGGCCCTGCAGAGTCTCTGGTCTCCAGCAGGCAAAGGCTCTTGGAAAGAATCAGAATGTGGTGCTGGAGGACACCCGATGATCCAGAGAAGCTTCTGCTTGATCTGCATGGCTGCGCCTGCTCCATGCTGCCACTGGTCATTTCAGCTCAACTCAGTTCAATTTAACCCGAATAAAAGCATGGAGCACCCGCTCTGTCCCAGCCATTGTGCTAAGCCTGGAGGAGTGGAGGGATGAATGCAAGTGGACATCTTTTTTTTTTTTTTAACATTAAAAAAAATCATGAAACGGTCTATTCAAAACACTAGCATATTTAAAAGCTTTTGAGAAATACAGGTCACTAGCAAAAGTCTTATTTATAAAACATAAGCACATTTAACAGTTTTGTGTATTTCCTTTCACTGTTTTTTCTCGCTAGGTAATATTGAATTTAAAAAATTTTCTTTTTAAAGTTTTATTTTTAAAGAAGCTTTAGATTACATAAATGATACATCAAAAATATAGAGGATTCCCACATACCCCACCTCCTCCGCCTCCCACAATTTCCCCCATTAACAACATCCTTCATTAGTGTGGCACATTTGTCACAATTGATGAACAAATATTGAAGCATTGCTACTAACCACAGTCAAAAGTTTACATCATAGTAACTATGCCCCGCCCATTTTTATAAGTTTTGACAAAATGTAGAATGGCCTGTATCCTTCATTGCCGTATTATTCAAAACAATTCTAATGTCCCCAAAACGCCCCATGTTCCACCTATTTTTCCCTCTCCCTCCCCTCAGATCCTCTGGTGACCATTGCCTTTATATCAACGTTACAAGACCTTCCATTGCTAGAATAATAATAAGTCTACTTTAGTCCATAGTTGCATTCCCCCTGCCCTTATGTTTGTTTGTTCCTCAATCTTGCTGATTTGGGATGGTGATGCCCACTGTTTCTGACTGAGAGGGGGCTTGGATCCCATGAGGCAGATGGAAGGAACTGTCTTGGCAAGAGGACATCTCGAGGATTCTGATGTCATTGCTCCAAACCCCAGCTCTGTAGGCTGTGACAGATAAAGACCCTGATGTCTGTCAGTCCCCGCGGCTCTCTGGACCCACGACCCCACATCTGGGACATCTCTTCTGTGCCGCCGTGTGGACTCCCACTCTCCGTGGTTTCCGCGGGTCCCTGTGCCTCAGGCACTTCATGGGATTTGCTCCTTGTTCTGAAGATGTGGACGTCCCACGCGGAGACCCCTGCACCCCCAGCCTTGCCCCATCTGGCCTGCTCCCTTCCTTTGTCCTCTTTCTCATATCCCTCCCTGCAGCACCTGCTTTTACGACTGGGCTGGATGGTCCCTCTCTCCCTCGGGCCTCCGAAGACATACAGTGTTTACTTTTCATGGGCTTAGTAATAAGTATTTTTTTGATAAATAGAGAGGAATTCAGAGTAATGCATGGCTCCATCTGACGACATATATAAAGCTCACTGCCAGGGGGAAGTTTGTGCTCAAATTAGTTTTGAAGCCTGAGCTACTTTTAAGAGAAAGAGTTTATTGTCAACCCTTTCAGGTAGCTGTTATCTCAATACTTCCAGGATTCCAACTGCAATATCAATATCTACTCACTTCTTTCAGGCCTATATTTCCATTCTCTACCCCCTTCTTTTTCTTTCTCTGTTCTTTCCTTCTTCTCTTTTCTCTCATCAAAAAGTGAAAGCGTTTTCCTTGGACATAGAAAAACTCATGGCACCTGACTACAGTTGGGGAGTTTGCTTATCATGTGCACTTTCAGTCACCCTCAAAACTGTTGAGCGTCTTTGTGCCAGAAATTGTAAGCAGAGATGAGGCCAGTGATGCTGCCACAGAGGATGGGGCAGGACTCATGGCCCCCAAGGGAGGTGGGACCCACCAGGACGAAGGCAGGGACTGGAGGAGGCACCAGCACGGGAGGAGATTTCCCAGCTCTCTGGAGAAGGCTGGATTTAAGCTGTATTTAAAGACTGAGCAGGATTCACTGATGCCGTGAAGGCGCTGAAGAGGACAAGCACAGCGCAGGGCTGCAAGGGCTGAGGTGTGGTCTTGGCTCAGGGTCCCTGGCTGGAAGGCTCAGCAGGGGATGGAGGAGAAAATGAGGGGAGCCAGATTCTGGAGGTCCCTGAGCACGAGCACATCATCCAGACAATGGCGTGTCAGGCTGACATCATGAGCAGGCAGGAATGCAACCTGAACTTTTGCATTAAAGAGAAAAACAAAACATCACTTCATACAGCAAATTGGAGGATGGGGGTAGGGTGCAGGGACTGGAGGAGAAAGCCGTGAGCCCACCTCTGGAACATGGCTGCTTTGTTTTCTGGCTAATTTACAAAGTCCTTTTCTTGGGATGAAGCCCAAGCTATACTCTGTTCAGTGGCTTACTTAATATTAAATGAAATTTTTTAGTGATATTAATATCAGGAGCATGATCTAATCCTCTCTGTCTCTACTAACAAAAAATGTTTACTTGCTCTATTTGTGCTTGATGCTTCTTTTCCCCCCATCTATCTCTGTAACAAAAATATTTTTGATGGGTCGGATGCTTCCGTAGTTTTTAAAAAATACGATGAGTAGCTTTTGTCTTTCTTTTAATATCGGTTTGAGCTTACAGCTTGGTGCATCTTCAGCATTTTACATTTGAGTAGAACCAAGGGTTGATGTTTACCTGTTATGGATGTGTGTCACCACCATACTTTGGGAAGTAAAACGGAGAAGGTATGCATTTGCAGGCTGAAACTCCCTAGTATATCTTCTACTTTACTAGGTATTGTATCTGAGCTGGGGATTTTCAGTTTCCAGAAGCAGATCTCTTTCCGCTGCTTTAGGCATGAAGCATTCCTTCAATGCTTCTGTGGGATGTGCTAGAGAATGTGTGGTTAAAGCTGGCAATGCCCTGAGTAGTCCTCTTTCTTGAAATCACATGCAGAATCTCTCTCCCTCTTGACTGCTGTGGGAGGAAAGTGCTGGGGTAGGCTTGGGGAATCTCCCAGCTTCCGCAGACCCAGGGCCTGACTGGAAGCCTGGCTGCCCTCTGCTTGCAGCAGGTTTGCTTGCACCTTCCAGGAAGAGAATATGCTGCGTTTTTTTTCTGCCGTGGGTCTATTCTCCAGGGAAGAAGGAGACAGGGCAGAGCAGGGGTGAGTGTGCTTGGTGGGGATGGGAGGGCACCAGTAGTCCTTGCTCCTTCTGGCCGCCCCTGACTTTTTTCCCCCAATGACGTGAGCTAGGGGAATTGGGACACTTGCCTCCCTCAGCCCTGCCTTCCTCAGCCCTGCTGCTGTGAGGGTGTTATGTCTTTAGCAACCCTGGCTTGGCCACGGCAGGCCTTCAGGCTGCCCTGGGCTCTCGTTTGCTGGCCCTTGGGGAGGCTGGCCAAGGGGCTTGGGCAGCTAGAAGCCATGCCTCATTCCCGCCACCCCAGTCTGAAAGCCTCCTTGTGGAAGGAGGAGGACTTTGGGTGACATCTCAAGGCAGGATGGGAACAACAAGGCTTGCTGTCCAGCAAAGAACGTGGGTCTCAGGTTTCCTGTCCCTGAAGAGGTCAGGCTGGGACCGGAAGCTTGACCTGACCTGCAGAGATATTACAAAGGGCCTTTGAAGCCTCACAGCCTGTGCTTGAGCATCCATTCCATAGGTGGGTAAGCCCCTGAGCTCACCTTTACCTACACTCTCCCTGAAGGAAGTCAGAAAACCTCAGGCCCCTGATGGCTCCGAGTCAGCCTCTGGGGCAGTCCTGGGCTCCTGACTCCCAAAGCTGATGGCTCCAAATCGCGACTTTTCTCCTTCTTGGGAACCTGCTTGACACATGCATCCTACCTCTTGCCTCCCCTTCTAGATGTGTCCATGTGTCTTCTCTTGCAACCCATTCCATCCCACACCCCAGCCTGCTTTCAGATCACAGTTTCTGGTCCCAAATGTCTCAGCCCAAACTTTAAAAATACTCGTGTGGACTTTCTCTGATCCCTTCTTGAAAGCTTCCTCTGTGTGGGCTTCTGGGCTCTGTGTTCAGAGGGAGTCACAGGAGCACACAAGTTCTGACCTGAGACTCTTCTAGGCCCCAGTGAACTCCATTCCAACTTTTCCTTAAAATACACATGAAAATACTGAAAATAACCCCCCAAACCACAAAATAACTCACAGGAACAATATAAACAATTGTTAGCCTTGGGAGGAATTTCCATTATCGTTAGCAACAATGAGGCAGAGTCAGAGGCACAATTGGGGACGTTTTCATTGTTGGTGCTCAGTTGGCCAGAGTAGGTGAGATGGGGTCTTGCTGACCCACAGCCTCACCGTCCAAGTGAAGCCATTGAAGCAGCCCCTACCAGAGTATAGAAGAGCCCCCCCCCCCATTGTGCAGGGACTGCTTCTAGTCTGGCATGAGTCCTCCCTGCCTGTTTGCAATATGGGGCAGATAAAGGGGTCGGGAGGTGTCACCCTGAATCCTGAAAGGTGTGGTCCCCAAGGCAGGATACTGTCTGAGGGCTCAGGGAGGAGGGGCACAGCTTTGTCTCCTGTGCATTTACCTGGTTGAAGATTATTAAGCCCCTCCACTTGTTCCTCCATAACCGCGTCTGAGAACCTGACTGCCCTCAGCCCACCCTGGCACCAAAGCTCTGACCATGGAGATAGGGGAGTGAACCTGACTTTACCTTCCACTTTCAGCTACCCGAGGGGCATTTGAAGTAAGGAGGATTGGGAGACAAGGGAAAGATCGTGCTGTCTGTCTTCTGTCAACAAGACCTTTATGAAGGATGAATATACCGAAAGCCAAACCAGGAGAAAACCAAAGGGAAATTCCTTTCCCTAAAAGGAGACATGCTGAATACACAACCTTTGAAAAATTATGTTTAGGAGGAAATAAAAAAAAAATTAAAGGTCTCTATTTCATGTTTTCAGTGAGCTATAAGAATTTATGAGAATATTAGAAGAGATCAGGAAGTTGAAATGACAACAGGCTGAGAAAGAAGCTCAGATGAAAAAGGACATCGTTGATTTAAGGAAAAGGCTTCAAAGAAACACACACGCAAGAGCAGAGCTCATTCTATATCATCAACAGGAAAGGAAAGAACTGAGCAAGCAGTAATGCAGTAATGCTGAGGCAAACTTGAATTGCACACCTAGAATTCATAGAAAAAGAACAAGGGGACAAAAGAAATATAATGATAAGGAATAGATACAGAGCTTAGTGAAAGGAGAATCCACCTTTGAATAATAGGGCTATTGTAAAGAAGAAATAAAAGCAAACGGAAAGACCAATAGTCAAAGATACAATGTTTGAAAACCTTTCTGAGCTGGGGAAAAATGTACCTGCTTCAGAGATCGACACAAATGAGGATATTTAAGGCAAATTTTCTCCAAATAATCTCAATAAAGATATATCTTAGTAGTATTTTAAAATTTCAGCGATTAACAACTAGGTGTAAAATCATTCAATATGAGAGCATGTGTTATCTACAAAGGAACAAAATACCAAACAGGATAACGTTAGCCTTCTCATTTACAGCAGTAAGTTGAGGAAGAAAAGGGGCAACTTCTAAGTCCTCAGGTAAATCATATTTATTAGTCCAGTTTGTCTTTGCCATTTTAAGGCAACAAAACCTTTTTTATTCACAAGGGCTCTGAAAGCCTGCTAAGCTTTATACTATTAATTGAAAATGTACTGACAATGGAAAGAAGAATCAAAGATAAGAATTTGGGAATGGAGAGGTCAATTGCTGAGTCTACCTTGTCATTTGAATGAAAAAGCCAAAGATCAGACATGAAGCTAAAGAAAGATATTATAAACAAAAATGGTAACTTAATAGCTCCCTTATTCCTGATTGGCTAATTAAAGACTGATAATAACAGTGGTTTTTAAATTCCTGATTGACTGATTAAAGATTGACACATGTCTTTCAGCCAGGCATGGTTTAGAAGCTGGAGCCAGAGACAAACAGAATTCCTGCTTTTGTGAGGCACATGTTCTAAACTATCTACTAGATATATATATACATTTTATAAAGGTGCCTAGATTACCCAAATATTACTCAGAAACTACAGGGATTCCCATGCTCCCCACCGCCCACACCCTCAAAAACACCCCACACAACCATTCCCCATCCGTGTGGTACTACACCCGCAATGGATATACACATCCTGGGGCCTTGCCACCGAGCATAGACTACAGTTCACATCACAG
>JAQZBX010038875.1:0-23246 GCA_029593785.1 Cabassous unicinctus
TCTCCCTATGTCCCATTTCATTTGATCTTTCCTCTTTATTTGCTTATAAGGACATCAACATTATTTAAGATAGGCACACCTTCATTCAGTTTGGCCACAGCTTAACTCATCTTCTAAGGTCTTAATTTCAAATGGTTTCACATCCCTGGAGATTTGTACTTGAACATGTATATTGTGGGGACATGATAACATTTCCTAGAGGAAGATATTTTCAAGCAATATTTTATATTCATACAATTTTACCCTAAAACTAGAAATATGTGTTGAATTATTCCTGATGATTACTTCCATTTTCCCTCCCTCTCTTCTTTTGATAGATCTTGGTTTCTGACTTTTATTAATCTATACAAAAATAAACTATTTTTTTGGCTTTGTTGATATTTTGTATTTAGGAATTCATTAAGTAATTAATATCTTTCTTAATTTTATTATATCCTTATTGCCAATAAGTTTGGGTTTAATTTGTTATTATTACATTCACGTTCACAGGACCAGGGATTAGGACTTGAATCCCTATTTTGGGGGGCCAAATTCAACCCATAACAGTCACTCATTACACATAATATTATGAAATACTAAGGATAAATGTGATATAATGTGGTGCAAGACATGTACATTGAAAACTAGAGAATTATTCTGAGGGAATACAAAGACCTTTGAAAATACAAAGAAATATTTTTTCCATGGATTGGGCGACTCAAATTTATTAATATTTCAACTCTTCCTATATTATTCTATAGGTCAAAGCAATCCAAAACTAAATCCAAATATGTAAATTTTAATGAAATTTACAAACTTTTTATAATATTTATATGTAATTGCACTTGATCTAGATTATCCCCCAGACTTTAAAAATTAATTGGACAACACACATGATCTGATTACAAGGTTAAGTATCTCAGTGATGAAAACAATGTGGTGCTTTCAAAAAGACAAACAAGAAATCAATGGAACTAACTAGAAAGTATAGTAGCAGAAATGCACATATATGCTAAGCTAAACCTCAGCAAACACTTGCAGGCAATTCACTGCAGAAAGGATAGTTTTTTCAACAAATTGTGCTGTAATAATTAGACAGCGATATTGTTTTAGTTTGTTAAACTATTGAAAGCAAATGCCATAAAATGGATTAGCTTTAAAAATGAGAATTTATTAAGGCCATGAGAAGACACAAATCAAAGTATTATCAAAGTGATGTTTTCTTCCCAAAGTCTTGTTCCTGGCACTCCTTGGTTCTTCTTCCACATAGCAAGGGATATGTGGGCATTTGCTGTCTTCACTTTTTCTTTCATGTTTAGTAGATTTCATATACTTGCTTCTGTAGCCCTCTCTCTCTCTCTCTCTTTCTCTCTCTATTTATCCTGTTTATAAAGGACTCCAGTTAGAGAATTAAGACCTACATAGTGCCATGCCTTAAATGCAGGAACCTCATGAAAACCTACATGCAATAGTTTTCACTTATAGGAATGAAATAGCTTTGAGAACATGATTTTCTGGAGTACATATAGTTACAAGACACCACACTCCAACCTCTGGACCCCCAAAAGACATACTTTTTTTTTATATGTAACATACATTCATTCCATCAAAATATGCAAAAAGTCTTAAGTCATTTCTGTGAGAATACTACATTCAAAGTCTCATAAAAATTGGTTATAGGTTTCATCTGTTCTGCGCACAAATCCCCCCTGGCTGTGGATTGGTGAAACAGAGAATAAGTTATATGCTTCCAATACAAAATGGAGGGACACTCAGAGAATAAACATACTCTTTCCCGTAGGGAGAAATTGAAAGAAACATAAGAGTCATAGGACCTAAAAGATTCTGAAAACCATAAAACCTTACTCCACTACATTTCAGAGAGCATCATTGATGGAAAGATGATTTGGCCTACAGACCTGATGAAGCAGCAACCTCACCTTTTCCAAGTGCTTGCACATTGGCCATGCTCTCCCCAAACAAGGGGGGTAAAGTCTCCAACATCTTCAAGCATTGGTGTGAGGTCCAGGCTCTTTGTTCCACCCTCATCAAGCATTGGGATGGCAGCCAGACTATCTGCAATCCCTTAGGCATTTGAGAAAACTGGGATGGTAACACCCTTCCTGATCAATGAGGTGAAGACCTGCCTTCTCCAAGTACTTGGGCATACTCAAATTTTCAACATACATGTGTGGGGCCCATGCTTTTGGCCCAAGATTATGTTCTCAGATCAGATTTCAGCTTCCAAGGTCCTGCCCATGGGGTGACTTTTCCTTCAGTCTATCCCTTTTATATCCTTTTATGTTCATGCTGGTAGTGATTACTTTCAAACATACAAATGTTACAAGAAGTATTGTATATTTTGTATGTAATACACAGGGGTCCCAACCATCAGACAAAAAACTTTCCAAAAAATCCTTCCTAGACAAATACATTTCCATTTCTGATATGCACTGAAATGGCTGACTGGCTCCATGTTTAGTTAAACCTTCACATGGAGAACTATTTTCTGGGGATTCATTTTCTGGATGCTTTGAGTTTTCCAAACCATCAATTTCTGGTTTCTTTATGCCCAGGAGTTCACTTCTCAGTGTATCTCTTTCCTCTTACATTTTACAAAAGCTGCAAGGAGAAACCCAAGCAATATTTTCCACATTAAGTTTGTAAACCTCCTCAGCTAAATATCCAAGTTTGTCATTTTAAAATTCTGCCTTCCATCAAAAATGAAGACTCAATTTTTCCAACTTCCATGGCACTTTAAAATAAGGATCACTGTTCTTCCATTTTGCAATTACACATTCATCATTTCTAAGGCTTAATCAGAAGGATCTTTAGCAACCATATTTCTACCAACAGTCTCTTCAAAGCATTTTCTGTCATGTACTTCACAATCTTTCCCACCTCTGGTTATTACCCAATTGCAAAACCTTAAAAATAAAAACATTTTTGGTATTTGTATTAACAGAACCCAACTCCCTGTACCAAGTTTGTTTTAAGGTTTTCTAGGAAAACAGAACCAACAAGGGATATCTTTAAGTATGATGAGATTTCATAAAAAGTATCTCTTGTGACTTGTGACTGTGGGGATGCACAAATCCAAATTCCATGGAGGGGACTGGAAGCTGGGAACTCCCAGGAGGTGCTGGCTGGCTGAAGTTGAGTTGGAAATTCTTTCTTCTGACGGATGAAATTATACGTTCTCCATTTAAAATCCTCAAGTGATTGGATAAGACTTCTCTCATGGTTGAATGCAATCTCCTCAGTTGAATGTAGATGTAATCAGTCATAGATGAAATCAACTTATTCTTGATTTAAGTCCATGAAATGTTCTCCCAGCAACAATCAGGGTAGTGTTTGTTTAAAGAAACAACTGGACACCATTGCTTTGCCAAGTTGACACGTGGACTTAACCACCAAACATATGTAAAAAATCAAACTTTATCTCACATATTATAAAAATGAATTCAAAATGGATCTTAGAACAATATGTAAAATGTAAAAGTACAAAATATTTCAAATAAAACCAAGGCAAAATATTTCTGGTCTTGGATAAGGCAAAAAGTCCTTAAATAGGATACCAAAAGGATGATCCTTATAAAAAAGTATTTGGAACTCATCAAAACCAAAATTTTTGCAGATAAACATGTTGCAATGACCAGAGATGAATTCAGGATTGAGTTGATAATGTACCACACTGTACATGAGATACAAACATATATTTCTAATAACTAGCTAAGTTGTGTGTTTGTGGAAGGCAGATAGCAAGAGGTATTGACCACTAATGCCTCCTATGTATAAACAATCCTGTCCTTCTATGTATTAATTCAGGTGAATTTGAATAAAGAAAAACCTTAGGCATTATGGAGGTAGACAGGCAGTCAAACACTGAGTTCTGATATCCTTCATTCTTGAATGCTAGAATCCTCTACTCAAGGCTATTTAACTTTCTAAGCTGGGAAGAAAAAAATAAACTTAAATTTACCCACTTCCATCAATTAATGAAATACACAGACTGCTGTTTAACAACTTACTGGTTGTTTGGCCTAGTTTTTAACCTCTAGAAACTTCAATAAAACATGAATAGTAGAGCTTATAATACTTATTTCAAAATATGCATTGTGGTGAGGATTAATTGATATAATGAATATAAAAATCTAATTTTTTCTCAATAAATTATTAATTTAAAGTACTTTGATCTGAACCAGATATGGTACTCTAATGTGATCATTTCTTGTAGCTTTAAATGTTTGAGACAATATTTAACGTCTGGAATTGCAAATGGGAGAGGGGGAAGAGTTAACTGAGCTTCAGTGTGCATTTGGGGCTGAAACTTTATAACCTACTCAAAATCAGTGACATAGAGGAAAGAACTGCATGATAAACAAGATAAAAGCTAGGCTATACTTTGAGTGTTGATTTCCTCTGACATTTTAAATTTGTTTTTACATAATGATATATCATTTCCAACCCAGATATGCACATGTGGGGAAAAGTTTTATTTTATTCTTTTATATATTTTTTTGTCTCCTATTCCCCAACTATCTATTTCAG
This sequence comes from Cabassous unicinctus, assembly GCA_029593785.1. NCBI lineage: Eukaryota > Metazoa > Chordata > Mammalia > Cingulata > Chlamyphoridae > Cabassous > Cabassous unicinctus. The sequence continues at coordinate 4,531 of JAQZBX010038875.1, forward strand.
CAATGTTAATCTCTGGCAACAAATAATTTGGATGCAGTTGATTTTGCCAGTCATGATTTTATTGGTCTGTATAGTTAAAGTACTCTCCAAAAAGATCCATATGGAACAGTAAATTCTTGTCTTTGGTTCCATGTCATTCCTATATCATATTTTCCGGGCAGGTGACATAATACCATTTTGGCTACAATGTCTCTGTTCCTATTCATCAGAAAGCTAGGTTAACACAGAGCCTGCAGAATTCTGGAACTGCTCTGTTCTTCCAGGGAAACAGTGCCTGAGACAGGCCATGCATTTAGGCCTTGTGAAGTGGTTTATGGACACTTAGATAAGATCTGTTTGGACATACTTCAGGGAATAGAATTTCTAAGAGCTTTCAGAGACGTATTAATTCTTGTGCTTTTACATAATTCATAGTATGGTCCTAAGTCAGACATAGCTATAAAATAGAGGACTTTTAGGACTGAAATTCTTTTATTAGATTTCGTGGGAATTTCAAATTCCTTTTTGATTAATTTTAATCTTAGTTAGCATGAAGATGGTAAATATGCATTCAAAAGTCCAGGTGCTTTTCTGTGGAATAAATATCCACTTCTCCTTGCAACCCTGATGGGTTTAGTACATATTTACATTCTTCTTCCCTTGTAAACCTGTATATGGTTTTATGATATTTTGAGATTTCCAAAATATTTTTGAGAATTTACCTACTCTGTTGAATTCCTGGTATGTATTTCTCTGCATTTACTTTAAATTTTGATAAGAGTGAAGAGGTAGCATACTAAGTATCTCAGGGCACATTCTTCCTGATGAAGCCTAAATATAAACTGAATTTCACTTATACTTGGCATTCAGTAAATTACCCATGTCCACTTTGAATTGGAGATTGTCCCACTCTCCAAGTTTCATTCTTAATGCCATAACTTCTCTTGAAGCTTAAGATAATTTGATTAATAAAATTGATTCAGCCCACATTAGGTTTTAACACATTAAACAAGCCAAATTCCAGTTGAAAAGAGTAGAAATAAAATTATTGAAATTTTTAAGTTGCCACTGAATTTCACTGTTCCCACTCTGATGTTCAGGGATCTTTTTCCATATTCCTATCAAGGAATATCTATGTCTATGTTTGGCTATCAACATTAAGAAAATTTTCCCATGTTTCAAATAATCTGCCATTCTAAAATAGGCTAAATTTCATCTGGGTCAACTAAGGCAAGTTTATAACATGGCACATTCGCCCACCAGTAGGAGAAAATTTGAATTTATTATGGTAATTTACTTTAACAATAAAAAAATCTATTCTTATTCTGCTATAGTACACTCAAAAGGGCAAACAGAATGTTTATTAAATCTACTCAAAAGGAAAAGTAATTGTTTCACTATATTTCTTTAGTAAAGGGAATAGAATCAGAGGAGTGATTAGTGTTGAGAATTGTCCTAAATGGTCAGTTTATCACCTTATTAATGTTTTTATTAACTGATCATGGAAATTGATACTTAAGAAATCACATTCTTCAAATTTATATTGTTTTTTACTCTTTTTATTTCTTTATTGAACTTGTTTGTATATGTGTTCATGACAATTTCAGTAGTTGTAAAACTCCTCCCACATAGAAGAAACGAAAAAGAAAATTACTTGTGTGGCAGGAACCATGTCTGATACTGCTGTATTTCACATTACCTCACTTATCTTTTATCAAATTTCTAAATTATGTAACAATTTCTCAGTTGTATAGATAAGGAAACGAGTTTTAAGGAAATTAAGTAATTAACTCATGGTAAAGACTGCTCAGTTTATTTTAAACTTCACAATGTTTCTAGCTCTTTGTTACCACTATTTGAAACACTTTTATAGTTGAAGGCTCATATTTTCTTTCTTTCATCATGTATCACATCAATACTTTCATAGGAGTGATTGCTGGAAAATGTGCTTATTGAATTTTCTCTACTTAAGCAGCTTTGAAAATTCTAAAACAAATTGAGCTGTTTTTCTATTAATCTAATTTTAGTTTTTCCATTGTACTTAATTCCCTGAAAGATATAAACCAGACCTTCTCAGTTTTGTTTACAGGAATCAGAAAATCTCCAAAGCAAAACCAGATAGAATGGTGTAAATATGTACCTTTTCTCAGAGACAAAATGCTTGGTATCTTTTGTCTGAGAAAGGAGCGATGAAAGCCCTGCACCTGCACAATGATATCTAAACTCTGGTTTATTAGCCACGGAAATCAAGGACAAGTTGAGTGTGCTTGAGACAACACAAGATTGACAAATTGCACGTGCCTTCCTCACAGGACCCCTGGCATTACTTTTTTTTCTTACTTGTTTTGCTTCTCAACTACCCCTCTTTTCTTTTCTTTTTCCCTATTAAAAACCCTAGCTCCCATTTTAACTTTGAGCTGGTTTTGGGAAGATTACCCAGTTCTTGTTCATGCACTTTCATTAAATCACCTTCTCAATAAAACACGTTTGTCCTTTGTAGCACTGGATCAAGAGGGCTTGTCTATTGGAAATAGCCATCCTTACAGTAACAGGAATTTTCTTATATTCTTCATGGTCAAAATTTGTTATTTGTTTTATTGACAATGATTCTTCTCAACTGAATCTATTCAAGTTTCTTTTTACTTCTGCTAACCACAGTGATTATAACATCACCTTCCCTTGTATTGAACGACGGGCTTTTAAGGGTTATTGAGGAATAAACAGCTATCATAATTTAGAAAATAAGCAAGAATTTTGACTTAAGAAATGCAAATTAGATAAAACTAAAATATATTATTTCAAAATGGTTTGAAATCAGAGAATTCTGAACCTCATATTTATATTAACCACAAGGTATAGTTTTATGTAAACACTAGATGAAGAGTCTAAATGTTTGAGAGAAAGGTTTGGAATATGAAATATTTGATTACTGTACTATTTGTATATCATTGTTTTGGAAAGAGAAAAAGAAAGCTAAAAGTAAAATAAAACACATTTAATATTTACATGATGCAAACAACATGTCTTTCTTTAAAAATATAATTTCTAACAAATGTTGAAACCTAAAACCCCTCTTTTTATTTGACTGTATTCACAGTTCTCACATATGGGGAACACAATAACATAATTATGTGTTATTAATAATCATATATGAATAGTGAAATAAGTGAGAACTGAAAAGCTAAACAGTATAACGTATATCAAAATGTGCCCATCAAGGTGGGAATGAAATCTAAGAGACAATCAACATCCGGTAATATACTTTTTAAAAATATATTTTAAAAGATGCTTAGATAACATAAATGTTACACAAAATTACAAGGATTTCCATGTTCCCTACCTCTCACACCTCCTACAACCTCCCACATAAACAACTTTCATTAGTGTGGCACATTACCCTCAATGGATATACACATCCCAGGGCTTTTCCACTAAGCATGGACCATAGTTCACATTGTAGACCACTCTCTCTCCCACACAGTTCTCCATGTTATATGCTGATGCAAAATGTCCTATATCTGTTGTTGTAATGTCACTCAAGATAGTTCCCAAGTCCCGAAAAAGCCCCTGTATTACAACTGCTTTTCCCTCTCCCTACCCCCAGAGCATCCAGTGGCCACTGGCTCCATATTAATGTTGTAATTTCTTCCATTGCTTGATTCACAATATGTGTACAACAGAATACCAGTAAATCCAGTCTAGTCCACAGCTCTTCCCCCAATCCTGAGGAGTCTGGGATGGTGATGTCCACTCCACCTCCAAGTGAGAGGGGTCCCATATCCCTTGGATAAGATGGATGGGATTATCCTGCCTGCATCTGCAAACTCTCCCCATTCCCTGGGATGGCCATTGTCCATCATCATCTCCTTGCCAGGAGACTTGGGTGAGTCCATTGAGTTGCAGAGTAGGAGCTTCAGCTCCTCCAAGATTCCAGGCACAACTGGCACATGAGCAGGCTAAAGGCTCCAGTCTCAGAATGTACCCTACAAACTCCAGTGCCACATATACTTTTATTAAAATATTATATCAAGGAAACACTATTATTCAAATTAATCCTTATCCCTACATATTATAAAGTTTTACCAAGGAATATTTGTATTTTAAATAAAGTGTCCATGTGTATGTGTGCCTGTTATATATGATATGCACATTTATGTTAGTAATACATGGGGTCTGCTTGTGTTTCTTGAGGAATAGTCAGAGGGAAAACCCTTGCCAATAGAAAGAATGTTGTTCATAAGATTCCTGAAATGGATATATAATCACACAATAAAGCCAAGGATGATATATTTATCCTCTTTGAGTTTAAGCAAACATGCTAGAAATTGTTCATAAAATTTAATTTTCTTGCTAAGAACCGACATGGTTCTCAACTTATTAATAGTTCTAATTGATCATACTTTGCTCCTAGTTCTCAATATTTTTTTTGTATTTAAATAACACATTGAAATAAATTGCTGGATCATAGTGTACGTAGCTTGAGTAATTAAGTCAAACAAAATTTCAAAGTGTTTGTGCAATTTTGCAGTACTTTCAATAATGTATAAGAGTTTCATTATATTGATATTTTGTGTTTTTCTCTCTTTCTTTTCTTTTGACTGATAATGCTAAAGGTTTCTGAATATCATTAATCTTCCCAAAGAAGTAGCTTTGACCCTGTTGATATTCTCTCTTTTAGACTGTTATTTATGCCATTGAATTTTTTACAAAATTTCCTGTTATGTTTATCTATATTGTTGGTATTTAATTTGATTTTTCCCTACATCTTTATTCCCAGGATATTTAGATAACTCAATTGTTTACTCTTTGATTTTTAATATTAGATATATCATTAAATATTCTACACAATCTAAAAGAATATTAAGGGAATATTATGAGCATATTAAGGAGAATAAATTCAACAACATAGAATATATGAATGTTTGAAAAATAAAAATTTTAAAAATCATAAAAGTAAATAGTTTATCTCTATAGGCCCATATCTATTTAAAAAATTGAATTACTATTAAAATATTTTTTTCTTTTTTTTCCTGAAAATAAATATTTATATACATACATTACAAAGAGACTAAGAACATTCAACAGCAGCTATCTCTGGACAAAGGAAAAAAGATAATATTTTTTTCTTCTCTGTAAATTTCTTCACATTATAAATTGTACTTAGTATGAAAACACATTAATTTAAAAATAAAAGTTGCCGGCCAGGGCTTTGGCCATGGACCAGGCAGTGTCTTTTCTGTCACAAGTTTCATAGAAAACTTGGGCTGCAGCAGAATCTTTCAGTATTCTTGGGTTGCCAGGGAGAAGGAGTCCCTTTGGGTAAGGATTGGTTGCTAAGGCTTCCTGAGTCACCAGCGGGCCCTCAGGGGGCTTCTTCCCAAAAATCTTGGGGAGCCAGAGTCTTTTCAGCCACCACATTCTTATGACCCTCAGCTTGCTTGGCTAAGCTCATGGAACAGCTGGACTCTCAGACCCATTCTCATCCAGAGCAAGGATACTTGGAGAGTGCATGGGGAGGGGCTGCCATGTAGGGACCTGTGTCCTCAGTAAGCATCTTCTGCTCTCAAGCCCAGAGCCACATCTTCCCAGGTGAATGAAGGTTGCTCCTGCGGTGCTGCCCTCACTTAGCCAGGGCCAAAGGGAGCCTAGGCAAGCTTTGAGCCAGGGTGGGCCACCACCAGCCTGCCTGGCCCTGGCTCATTTACAAATCCTCTATGCCACTGTGACTTCCTACCTCCCCTGATGTAAAACACCTTAAAGACTGAGGGGCTCTATTTCCCGTGTCCCTCCCCCTCCCCACATGGCAGTTGGATTCAAAATGGTTGTTTTATCACTTCTGTCCCTCTTCCCTTTCAGACGTGGTCTGTTCTTCTTGGCCAATCTTAAAATCAAAGAAATGAAGGAACAACAACAAAGAATATCACAAGTTAATATTTGGAAAACAGATGAGTGTGAAAAAGAGAACAAAACCTACACACAGTCTATTCCCACTGGTGTATTTGGAGACTATGTGTACACCTCTAGGGTGTCTTAGTTGGGTTTAGGAACATGGACCCCTGGGTGCATCCTGGCTTAGCTTGGCTCCCTCTCCCCCTCTGGCTTTGGATGGAGAGCGCTCTGGGCTGAGCCTTTCACACTGTTCTTCCCTCAGGTGTGGGACCACTGCTATCAATCTTGGAGATAACCTCCTGGGCCATTTCTCACCTCTCCTGAATGAGCCACACCCTCTGGACTTCCCTGTAAAGTAGAATTGCTAGGGCTGCAGCAGCCAGCAGCTGTGACTGAAGGCCTTCAACAAGTACTACACTCAACGGGCCTCTCCCGGGTGTGCATGATGTAGTATGTCATCAACTGCATGCTCTGCCTCAAGGTCTTCCCGCACTTGCTGCACTGGAGGGGCAGCAGGATCGAGCTCCGTTGGAAGGCTTTCCCACACTTACTACACTGATAGGGCATGGCCCCAGTTGAACCATCTGGTGCCTGAGCAGGAGTGAGTCGTACTTAAAGATCTTGACACATGCACACTTATAGACCCACTCCACCGCCATTCCAGGGCAGCCATGTCATGTGCTGCGCTCAGACCTGCAGCTTGGCCTGCCCACCTTGCACTGCCTGGGCTGCCAGATATGCTCATGCCTTGCCCTGGGAGAATGAGGAGTTGCTTGTTCACCTGTTCTTGGGGCTGCCATTACCTTCAGGTAATTCAGGGTCACCCTGGCGGGAAGCACCTCTAAACTGTGTCTGATGGTCCTTGGTTTAGAGCACTCTCAATTCAAAGAAGACTCCTTGAGCCCAGCCTCCATTGAGGAATCTGGAATCCAGCCATTGGATGCTCCACTGACATTCCAGGACACTCACTGGGGGCCGGGGAAGGGCAAGGGTAGTTAATGTTCTATCCATCTTCCCTAAAGAGGTCTGCTGCATCCTCATTGCTGAGCATGTGCTCAATGGGTGTGTGAAATGAATGAATAGATCTATGAAGCAGGCTGTTTTTTTTCCCCTAGTCTCTCCTCCAGTATAATATGGGTTCCAAGAGGCCAGGGACCATGCCTGTTCACTGCAGTATCCCCAGCACTAGAGAGATCTTAGCAGTCAGCAAGTGCTCATTAACTACTTGTGGAATGACTATTATTCAATCAGTGACTAAACTTAGGAGTGGGAAAAGCTGCCCAAGGTAAAGTGTGAGTTAGGTTAACATAGGGAAAAGGGGAATGTGGCGATTCAAAAGCAAAGCTGCAAACACCATCCAGAAACTTCTTTGCTGAAAAGACAGCCTAAGAACAAAAGCCATAAATGCCACAGCTAAAACCTACCAAAAGCCAAGTCATAGGGTCCCATTCCAACAGCTCTGCTTAAAAAAAAAAAACACAACAAAAGCCTGGAAGCGCTCAGAACAAAAAGCTTCCCCATTAGTTCCCTTAAAGCTAACAGGTACAATCTAAGTGGCCTATAGAATAAGCCAATGGGAAAACAGTAAAGCAATCAATCAGGACACCAAACAGAATCCTTCACTAACATAGGGGAAGGCAGAGGAAAGAAAATGTCCACAATAAAGCCAGCCCCCACCACCCAGTGAGTGTGTCTCGCCCTTGAGCAGGAAAGCACCTCTGTTTTCAGGTATGCACTTTCACTTTTACTTTCACTTTATAATAAATTTTGTGCTTGCTTGCTTAATTTGTGTTGCATCTGAGAACTCTGTCTTGGGGCTTTGCTAAGAGCCTGGAACCCGAATCCCTCAAGAGGCGGAAGGGCATTGGGTTGGCAGTTCTCTTGTAACAAGGATACAGGGGAGAAAGGTGCAGCCAGTACCTGATGCTCCAGCGCTGGGCTCCCTCAGACTCCTCCAGGAGAGGATTCTGGGGATGCAAATCTGGACAGACTAAGTCCTCCCAGGAGTAACCACGACCTCATCTGAGCTCTCACCCCCGGGCTCGCAGGGTTTCCTGTGGTGGCCTCCACACCTCCCATGTTAGCCCTCAGGGATCGCAGGTCCCAGACCAACAAGGCGGGCTGGGACACACCTTCCAAGGCCAGGACTCTCTCCAAGTCCCAGAGCCACAGGAGAGCAGCTCTGTGCCCCAGGAGCCTCAGCCTCCACCAGGCCAGACTAGAGGGCAGGTCCGCTCTTCGGGGCGCACCCCCATGGCCAGGACCACTCACTGCACCTACCCTGTAATTTCAAATCTTCACACAAGAAAAAACCTTGTTCTATAACTCTTCTGGTGAGTTCTACCAAACATTCAGAAGTAACACTAATTCTACACAAACTCTTTCAGAAAAGGGAAAAGAAAGAGAATAGGTCTTTATTCTTTGTTTTAGTCCAGAATTTCTCTGTTTCTTGTCAAATATGCTAGGGTTTCTTAACTTTACTTAGAATTTTCTTCATGGACATAGATATCACTTTTAAATTCAGACTGTTTTACTTTTCCTACTCAAAATGGAAGGTACTTTTTCCTTTACTAAGTTAGAAGATTTCTGGGATATAAGATCAATATAAGAAAATCAAATGTAAAAATTTTACTTATAGTAAAATTAGAAAGAATTTCTTAATGACTTTATAATAGCAATCAAAAATATTTGATAAAATATGACATTATATGTGCAAAGCATCTACATTGAAAACTACCTAACTCTGATGATAAAAACTAAAAAAACACCTTATAAATTCCATATTCATAGATGAGAAAACATTTTAAAGATATCAATTCTCCCTCCTCTCCAATTAATGCATAAATTCAACACAATATCTGCAAAGAAATCAAGAAGGCATTTTTTAATGCATAGGATCTAGATCAGCCCTTAAAACTGCACAATAGAACTTAACCTTATATCAACACATATTATAAAACTACAATAATCAAAGCAGTGTGGTATTTTACTAAAGATGAACAAATAGGTTAGTGAAGGGTCTACAGTATTCAAAAGTGAATGCACACTTGTGGGTTCAAATAAATCTTAGCAGAGGACTGTAGGCAATTCTGTGGAAAAAGGATAGTGTTTTCAAGAAATGTACATGGAAAAATGGTGCATATTTATGCACAGAAATTGAACCTCAACCTAAATCACATGCTTTATAAAAAAATTACTTCAAAATAAGTCATAGATAGCTACACAAAATATAAAACTAGTAAAGATTAAAATAAGGCATATTAAAAAAAAACCTTAATGTCCTTGGATTAGTAAACTAATTCTTATATTTGCCACAAAACCATGATCCTTAAGAGAAAGGACATGATAAATTTGACCTCAACAAAATGAAAAGTTTTACTGTAAGAATGAGAATACTAACAGAATGAAAAACAAAATTACAATGAAGGGATAATATTGAAAATATTTCATTTTTACAGAACTGCAACTCAGAATATATAAAATTAGCTCAAAACAATAAAAATTAAACATGTGTTTAATAAAAAATAAACATGTGTTTCAAATATACACTATAGGTAATTAAATTATGATACACTAGACCTCAATATTCCTTAGGTACATGCAAACTAAAACTTTATAGGTACTGCTACCTTCAATTTATAGTACTTAAAGACAAAACATAGCAAGTGTTGGCAGAGATGTGGAGGAATAGAAATTTCATATAAACTTTCTTTGGGGAGAAAGGAAGCTAGAGGGCACTAGAATTGGGTATTTCTCTTTCCCCAAATCAATTAGGTTCTGGAAACAAGCAAAGAGTTTAAGTTCTGGTAAAAGAGTTTCCCTTGAGGGCAGGCATTTGTTAAGGAAGATAGACTACTCAGGGCTTATTTCAAAATGGTTACTGCTATCCCTTATTGGAAGCAAATGGAATTTTCCCCTGGAATTTATAGTGGGCATCTGGCATGGATCCTGGAGGTAAGACTCTTGAAAGTGTGGGGGTAGCACTTAGACTGAGCCTCCATGAGATTTTATCTCTCAAGTTAGTCCATGTTCAGGCCCCAGCAGTTAGTCAACTACCTTTTTTAGTTTTCCTACCCAAGGCTGACTACAGTTGTGGTTTCTGCTCCAGGTGTGCTGTGATTTTTTAATATTTATCTCTCTCTGCAATTTGGGGGTGGGGAGTAGTGGTTGGTCATATAGACTCAATTATTTTAAGGATGTTGATGTTAAATTTTCAAATTTTTTCTTGTTATAGAATGGGAGTGACAACTTCCAAGTCCAGAACTGAAACATATTCATTACCATTCCATATAGTTGATTTCATAACAAATAGAGCTTTAGCAGGATATAATTTTACTTTCTATATATATGCATATATATAGATAAATACTGTGTCTCCTTTAAAATTCTCGAGACTTTTTAAATGCCCTAATGAGGAAACTTTTAAAATATTCTGTTTTTGCTTCCTAAAATATGTATTCTTTAAATGTTGCATGTATAATTTTATGTATATCTAAATATGCCCAAACATGATTTTTAATTTTGCTGTTCTAATATTAATTCCTTACTGGCTTATTTCCTGCTTTACTTATCAATAATTAATAAAGGAGCATTTTATTCTTCCACTGAATTTATTTGTTTTTTCATATAACATTACCTAATGTTGCTACATCTATATGTATGTTATATTATTAAGTACTTTTGGTCAGGGTCTTACAGTAAGAGTGGGTAGAGTCAAATGACATATTTTGAGTATACATCAAAAAATTACTTTCAATAGATGTGGACAGCTGAAAGTAAATCACAAAGAATGTGGGAGCTAGTAAGAATGGAGGTCTGACTTCTATAACGGGTGCCCAGGTGGGTTGATGTTGGGTGGAAATGGGTAATGAAAAAGGGCTAAAATTGACTCAACTCAGCCCCCTTTTGTTTCAGCTGACACTCTCCTTCTGCCCACACCAGGAAAAAGAAAAAAGCAAAAAAGGGAAACAAGCCAAAAAAATAAATAAATAAGAGAGAGAGAGAGAGACTTATTGATTATGCATTTTTGTGTTCTCCAAATTCTAACCATTACCCTAAGATTAGCTGACACCTTGTAACACAAAATGATTCTTAGTATCATTAAACAGAAAAAGAATAAAAGAAGTAAAAGCTTTAAAATTTGTATGGCCACTATAATATGATGGGTTTTATTTCTGCAGGCAGAACTACATATGCATTTGCTGCTATATATAAAGGGGGCTTGTAGTCTTTGAATTGTATGTAGAAAGATCAATTAGAAATTCTCTCCAAAAATTCTGCATATTTTAAATATGTGCACAAACACATGTGTGAGAGAGCAAAGGAGAGAGAGAAAGAGAAACACAGACACAGAGGTTGGATTTAAATTTAGTACAGGGAGTTTTTAAGGATTGTAAACTACCATGAGGGAAATGATTTAAAGAGGATTCCAAGGGTTTCATGGTAAGGGTGCTTTTTCGTAGGAGCCCTAGTAAAATCTCTATGGGCACTGCTGTCAATCTTTTCCCAGATGGTGTTTTACCAAATGATGTTTAATCATTGCAAGAATAGCAGGAGTTCTTACAGGTGTTAAGAGATGCTGAGGCTAGCATTATTATCAGGAAACTATTCTAAATCTAGAATTTTGTTTCTACAGTTGAATTCTCCAGATTTTGTTCTACAGTTTTAATGTAAAGTTATGTAATCTCTTGATCACTTCATGGTCTTTAACACATCAGATTCTTCAGCATACACAAGAGAATTTGATGGTTTAAGCTATATTTTGAACACAGAATAAGTTTTTTTTCTTGAACACACACAAACACACAGGAAAACTAATTAACAGAAAAATATACTGATTACCATTTTTTTTATACAACAGCTTGTTCCTAACCGAAATATTTAGGGAGGCAGTCTGTGGTCTTGAATTCAGTTAGAAGTATAAGACTTTTTATACCATATTCTTTACATAGACTATTTCTTTCCTTTTGGCAGAAAATAAATAGACCCAGAATAATTGGTTTCACTTGTCAATTGAATGGAAATCTCAGAATGAATGTGCTTAGGCTTAGCAGATTAGAAATTACTAGGACATCTAAGACCAGATACTTGTCCTCACCATCCTTAGATTAGTTGTCTGTACTAAATTATATCATTCCCTCACTGTAAAAAATAACAATCCATTGAAAGTTACATTTTTAAGAAAACCATATTAATGAGGTGGACATATATTTTCAATTTAAGATCTCTCTCTTCCCAGGTACACTACAACTGAATGTCAAAACTCATACAATACATATGTGTCTTTAGTTAAGTGGGTCATTCTTTCATTTCATTAGGTCCTTCAACTTGGCAACAGAAAACAATTTGCTTCCTAAACTGTTTCTAACAGCAGTTTCAAAAAATTGACTTTTGCAATAATTAGGAGAAAGTTGACACTTTCATATAATAATATCCTGTGGTCTTACATTAAGATACCCAACCATTGCTGCTTCAATTTCCCTATTTCCAGACTATCTAATTTTTGAACCTCAAACAAATTTACTAAAATTCACTGAAATCATTAATAACTAATTCAGATAATTTTTCCTACATGATTAAGAGCCCTTATTTGTTAAATTTTAAAGAAACATGATGAGTTTCACTGGTAGGATGGAAATTTACTATGAGATTGGGATTGTACAGATAGATTATATATAGCATAGAAGAGGTGAAAGAATCGCATAAATATATAAGGTGGGTTTTTGGCAAAGATGAGTAAACACCGTTTTTCTTTACAGACTTGGAAAAGAACTTGAATCCATTTGGCACATGTAAATATATAAAATTTCAGTGAAAAGCAAGGAAGCTGGCATCAAGTACAGGTTCATTACTTAGATCTGCTACTTTATATCATAAAAAATTGGTATTATTAACTGAACCCTTCTTGCCTTTATTTCCCTGTATGTAAAATGTGTATAAGAATAATACTTTCTTACTCATTGGGTTGTTGTGAGAGTTATATTAATGCAAAATATTTGTGAAAGGACAGGAGTAAAAGATGCACTCATTAAATTTTATTCGATATGATAATAATGCCATAATCTACAAAGCATTGAAAATATATATCCTGTAGAAAAACCATTAATATTTGTTCCATGTCTCCATCTATAAATATCTCCCATGTTTGAAAAATATTATTTAATCTTTACTATTAATTTCTGTATTATTTCAGATGAATTAAGTTTCGTTTCTCTACTCTGAACTCATCTCATCCTCATGGAAAATAAGAATGAGTTCACTGAATTTGTCTTCTTGGGGCTATAAGAGAGTAAGCAAATAGAGTTTCTGTTGTGTTTCTTGCCCCTGCTTTATTATTTGGCAGTCTTAATTGGGAATGTCATCATCCATCATCTTACTCACAACTACTGTAGCCATCTAATTGAACAATTAATGTACTACTTTTTCTGCAATTTCTATCTCCTGGAACTCTCCTTCAGCTCCATTGTGGCTTCCTGGTTAATCAGAGACTTAGCTCCAGAGAGAAAAATAATTTCCTATGATAACTGTATAAACCAGCTCTTCACCTTCCACTTCTGGCAGGTGTGGAATTATTCATATTGGTGTCCATGGCTTTTGACCGCTGTTACCATTGTCAAGCCCTTGCACTACATGGTCTTTATGAACGGGCAGAGATGTAACATGCTGATCATCGTGGTCTGGTGTGTGGGTTTTTGGTCCTCAATTTACACTACTGTAGCCTGTATCATGTCAATCACTACATATGGAATGTGAAACCTCTTTTGAAACAAGTCTGCAGAGGTATGCATGTTGTTGATATTTTAGTTATCTCTAATTCGAGGATGTCAAGGGTTTTCATTTTTCCTATCCTGGTGGCTTATTACATATTCATTCTGTACAATCTTAGGACACACTCCTCTGCAGTGTAATGAAAAACTCTGTCAACCTGTAGCTCTCACATAATGCTTGTGGTTTCTTTGGTATGCTATGCATCTATACCTATGTTCTACCAGCTGAGAATGAGAACAAGGACAAGGAAATCACTGGGTTTTACACTGTGATTGCCCCCATGTTAAATTCTCTCATCTATTCCTTGAGAAATGTGGAGATGAAAATTGCCATGTGGAAGAAATAGTCTTGTATGACATTTTTATAATTAAAATAAATAAGATGATATTCATTGCACTTCCAATCTTGTGTCCTCAGTGTAGTTGTCATCGTAGATATGGAGAAATCATTTAAGCTTTCTTTGTGATTGTACTAAATGCTCTCTGAACTTACAGGAGCCAAATAATCAAATAAGTATTATTCATATAGCAATCTCACTTAAATATGTCCTACTAGTTCCAGGTGTCACTATTTGGATTTGAAAACACCAGAAATATCATTCTAAAACACTTAATTGTGTTTCTCCTCTGTCCAAAAATTTATATGACAACTATCTTTCTTGGAATAAGACCCAACATTTTAACAGGATAATCAGAAATCTTCCCAAATTGACCTAAGTCTAACTAGCTACTCTTAGAATTCACTGATTTGAAAGAAATTATCTATTAAACAATCAAAATAGTTTTTGCAATCAAGAATACAGTCAAACCCCGATTGTCAATTTTTATCCCTTTGTCTTGGCAATTTTTGAAATTTTGATTGGCCTCTGTTTCTAAAAAATCTATGAAAATGAGGCAATGTTAGTTTTATAAAGAATTTGTAAGACTCTGTGGGCTAGGATATGATATTTTAGCATGATATGTGGCATAATAGAAACCACAATCTCTCACAGGCCCAGATTATCCTATTTGTTAAGATACATCTTTCCCTAAATTTGTAGGTCCATGTCATGTATATAATTCAAACTCCTTCATGTAGTTTTTTGTACTGGAAGATTTTGAAGACATAGAAACAGGAAATAATTATTATCTTTTCTCTCCCCAGTTATTATATTGTGAGTTAAATGTAATTTTCTATTCCTCAAGAGTACTGGGAATAAAATATTCTGCTTATTCCAAACGAAATTGCTTTGAAGAGTTAGTTATTCATGGTTTGTTTTAGTTTAATATAGTAGTATTTCCACAAGTATTTGGATTTTTTATCAACAAAAACTATACAACGATGTTTGCAATTGTGTATTTGTGTGTGTTCATGGTATGGGAGGGTTTGGGTTTCTTGAGGAGAGGTCTGGGGTACAAATCCCATCAGGGAGAATGTTATGTTACATAACCATGTAGTCTTTTATTATCATTTCTTTTAGTGGGTCAAAAAAGTTATGGGCAGTGAATACGAGGAAAATATTTATTAAGCTCATGCCCAAAATCAATAGATCTAATATTAAAGATCTATTTGCTAGTTGTTCTTTCTAATGGTCGTTTTACATCCTTTAGCCAAATTATTGATGAGTGCAAGAACATCTGTGAATTGAATGCATAGGATAATTTGATCAATTGTTTTGCTAAACATGCAAGTATAAGCACAGGCTAATAAAGAAATATTTTGGGTAGGAAATATGTAGGTTTTAAAATTCTACCCATTGTTATATGATTTATTAGACTTAAAATTTTTGGCAACCATCCAAATTTTATTAAATGAATACCTTAACCCCAGTATATAAACAAGAATATTACAGAGGCATATAATTTAATCCCAAGGTATTGAGAAATCACCAGTCTTGAAGAAGATTAGAAGTTTTTGGTGGAGCAAAATGCAAAGTTTAGAGTCCAAATTAAGTTGCATATGACACAGTTCTATACAGATTCTTGCCTTGGCCACATCATACGCTTTTTCACCATCACTGTTTTCTTCATACCTATATCTCCCTTCATAATTATATCTGCTTCTGTTGAGATGTAATATATGTATTATATGTATACTTTTACACTATTCTAATATTCTCTCAAAGATATATATTCTAGATATTTCAAAGTCATTTTAATTTCAATAATTCTTTCTTCATCCCAACGTAAACCATCAACATTCTCTGGACAATTTGATTTTATTGAATATCTCTTGGACTAACTTTTTCATGTGAAAATGTTACAAACAGTTTTATTTTATTTGTGTTATGATATTTAATTTAAAATGAGCCATTAACTGAGTTGGCTACACCTTCAGGGAAAGTGAGGTAGTGTCTGTTTTACTAATCCTCTTTATTAAAGGAATTTGCAATATATCAGATGAATATGCAGGATCCTTATGCCAGGCTCATAATCCAGTCTAGCTTATATATAATTGTCTGAATGATTAGAGTATGTCCACACACATAGGGTGCATGTGATGTGCAAGTTATATTCTAGGAACCCAGAGCCCAACTTCTCTAAACAGATTAAACTCTTTACACTAGTCTAGCTGTTTTATCTTGCAAATAAACCTTATTAAGTTCCTAGATCAATACTTGGCATGGCATAAAATAAGTGTTCTATATTTTGTTGTGCTGTTACTCTTCCTGATGGTTAGTGTAATGTGTCAGCCTGCCCAGGTAATGGTGCCCAGTTGTTTGGTCAAGGAAGCACTGGGCTAATTGTAATAAAAGGGCATTTCATGGATTTAATCATAACAGAATTGATTACACAGATGACTGGTTAATTGTACAATCAACTAAGGAGATTGCCATCAGCAATGAGTGACATCTCATCCAATTAGATGAAATCCTTAAAAGGGGATGTGATTTCAGCACTCAGAGAAAGAATTCTGATCTCTATTTCAGACAGCCAGCATCTCCTGTGTACTCATCAAGTACCTTCATCAGAATACCTGGTTTGCAGTCTGGCTGGCAGAATTTGCCCTTGTGTAACACCATGGTCTTGTGAAATATTTTTATAAAAGCTCATATTATTTACAGAGAGCTCCTGTCGGTTTTGTTTCTCTAGAGATTGTGGACTAATACACCTTGGTACCAGGAGTGGTTTTTGAGAAACAGAATTTTAATAATGGGATTTCTGAATTGGTCTGAGAGTTTTGCAATTGGAGCTATACATTGATTAGATTCAAGGGCACTAATCACTCCCTTTCCAATAATCAAGAAGCCAATGAGAGTTCATGGCATGAATTGGAAATACAAATGCACAAAATATTGCCACTGAATATGGCTACTTCAATGCTTATAAGAGGCAAGGATCTTGGTGAGAATGTTTTTAATACCTTAACAGAGTTTCATGGAGTTAAATGGTACAGTGATGTTGGCTGGCTGTTCCTAAATAGGCAGAATACAGGTAAAAAAAGAAAGGGATGAGCTGAAAGTTTAAAATTTACTTCTATTTTATTTATTTTATTTTTATTTGTTTTAAAGGATACTTAGATTACATTAATTTTAAACAAAAAATATAGGGATTCCCATATGCCCCACACCCCACACCTCCCACACCCTCCCAAATAAGCATCCTTCATTAGTGTGGTACATTCATTGCAGTTGAATGTACTCTTTCACACACAGTTCTGCATGTTATCTGATTATATAAAATGGCCTATATTTGTTGTTGCAACATCACTCAGGGTGATTTCCAAGTGTCTAAAGAAGCCCCTGTGTTACAACTGTTTTTCCCTTTCCCTGCCCTCAGAGCCTCCAATGGCCACTGGCTCCACATCAATGTTGAAATTTCTTCCATTGTTGGAATCAAAATATGTCTATAGTCAAATACCAGTAGGTTCAATCAAATACTTAGCTCTTCCCCCAATCCTAAGGATTCTGGGATAACAGATAAAGGTCATTTTATATCATCATATAACATGCAGAACTGTGTGGGAGAGAGTGTGGTCTACAACTGAACTGTGGTCCATGCTTAGTAGCAAAGTCCCAGGATGTGTATATCTATTGCAGGTGATGTGCCATACTAATGAAGGACGTTTATGTGGGAGGTTGTGGGAGGTGTAGGATTTTGGGCATGTGGGAATCCCTATAATTTTTGTGTAACATTTATATAATCTAATTATCTTTAAAACAATCAAAAAGTATTATTTAAAAAATAAATAAATGAATAAATTGGTTAAAAACATTTTTTTTCCACATTTTGCATTTCATCACCACAATATCTGGTGTCCTGTCTGTATGGTGGTGCCTTCCCACCACACATTCCCCAGTGTCTCAATATTTTTTATTTTCTTTTCAAAGAAGTTTTAGGTCACAGCAAAGTCACACACAGAATAAAGGGGTGACTCTCATATAACCAATATCCTCCCCCTTTCCTCCCTCCCATATTAATACCTTTTTATATGTGGATGGTACCTTTATCATAACTGCTATACAAATAGTGAAACATAGCTACTAAACTTGGTCAATGATTTATATTATGGTTTACATTTTAGACCATACGCTTTTATAAATTTTGATGATATTTGTCATGTCCTTTGTCCATCATTTTAAGATCAGGTAGAACACTTTTACTGCCCAATAAATACCCCCTCTTAGATGTATTCTATTCCTCCTTCCCCCTTCCCTTGTGGCCCATGGTGACCCACTGGCTTCACTCCTTGGATGACAACATTCATAGTTAAATGCAACAACACTGAGGTCTTGACACACCAGTTTGCCCTTCCCTATTAGAACCAACATGCTCTTAAGAGATTCCCACCTGCCTATTTGTTTACAAATCACTCCTCCTGAGGATGAAAGTCCAACAACTTCCCACTCATTATGTGGGTCTCCACTCACTGTTACAACTCATTATGACAGAATGATCACTCACACACTCCCTAGAAGCCTGCTCCAGATGTGACCTGTCCCGAATGCCCCCACATCAAACAACCTAAACCATGAACCCTTCGTTGTCATATTGCCTTAAGAGCATTCTCAACTTTGAACTTTCAACCACGTTCCTGTAAATCATCAGTGTTCACCTTGTCCCTCACCCAACCCTCCTCCCAGTACCCTGGACCTTCCAATC
>JAQZBX010038876.1:0-23243 GCA_029593785.1 Cabassous unicinctus
AAATATTGGAGAAAAGAAATAATTCAATTATTCAATAAAAAATTATGGGACAACAAGTCTTCAGCAATCTGGAAAGTAGTTGCTCATTCCAACCTCAGACTTTTCATAAAAATAAAACCCAGATGTATCTGAGATGAAAGATAGTCCATATGATTACTACCAAAACAAAACAAAACAGAAAAATCTTAAAACCTTAGGTATAGTATTGGCTTAAATAGTGTCCCCACAAAACCCATGTCCACCCTGACCTCACAATGTGAACTTATTTGGAAATACAGTCATTGCAGACACAATTACTTAATCTGAAGTTGTATTAAGGTGGCTCCTAAATTGAATGATTTAAAATCCTTATAAGCAGGCCATGTAAGGAAACTGAGAGACACCCAGGAAGAACATCATATGAGAACAGAGACAGACATTGGAATGGTGTGTCTCAAGCCAAGGAACACCAAGGAGTGCTGGAAAACCCCAGAATCTAAGAGAAAGGTATGGAACAGATTCTCCCTCATAGGCTCCATAAAAGCCCAAACTAGGTGACACTTTGATTTAAAAATTCTAGACTTCAGAATGAGAGAATGCATTTCTAAGTCACTGAGTTTGTTGTAATTTGTTTCAACAGTCCCAGGAATCTAATGCAGGTGGTTTCTCTTATTAACTCAGGAGGATATGTGATCTTGCTAAGGATTCAAAAAAAAAAAAAGCTATATACATTCATAAAGTTAAAAATTGATAAGTTTCAGTTAATAAAATACAATTTTAAAAATAACTAAAACCTTCTCAAAGAAAAATAGTATTTTTATTAGCCACGAATAGCTTATTGTATAAATTAACCATTATATATTCAACCACTTCCATATTGATGGGCATTTAATATTGTTTTCAGTAGTTTTATTGTTATAAATATTAGTAGAAATAAACAAAATCCCTTACTGTGGAAGAGTTCTTACTGTGGAACTCTTGCTTGGATTCCTATGATCTTTCACCCCCCTACTGGCTAACTGTGCCTTGTTTACATGGCAGAAGCAGGGGTCCCAAGAGACTGAGGGGAAGTTCACAAGCCCTGATGTGGTCCATGATAAGAATTGGCATACTATAATTTCTGCCATATTTGATTGGCCAAAACAAGTCAAAAGGAGAGTCAAGATTCAAGGAAAGGAAAATTAGACTCTATAATTTTATAAAAGATATATAAAGTCACATTGCAAAGGCTCTAGACACAGTAAGGAGTAAAATATTTGACCAAGACGTAGAGAATTGCCAGAAGAGACTGCTTGAGAGTGGAGTATATGAGTCAAAGAATGGCCTCATAAAGGAAATGGCCTCTGCTTTGACTAATGCATCAACAAGATCATTTCCACATATAACTTCACCTTAGCATCTTTTGTGAACAACATTTTTACCACTATAGCAGAAGGTAGTTTCAAGACATCTAAAAAAAATAAATAAGTAAATAAATAAGGACCATTTGAGAGTTTACACCTTCACATATGAAACATTCTCATTCTTTTCTCAAATTTCTTTAACCATGAATCACACCAAAGTTACTGCAAGAGTGAGTGTAAATATTGACAAGTTTTAGAAAAGTTTAGGCTATAAAGTCCTATAAAGGCAATACGTTCAGCTAGAAGGCAAAAGAAATGTTTCTTATGTTTCATTCCAGAAAAAAACAATAATATGCTGTGATAACAGCTTTTCTTTAAAACCTTGATGATATGACCCACCTACAGCAGAGAAAAAACAGAAATGGAAGATTAAGATTTTGCCTTGGCTTGTCACACTATCGTGAGATTTTGTCAAAGAAGCAATAACTGAAAAACAATCTTAAGGTGTTTTCTATCTGTGAATTTTAAAAACAGTCAGTCAGACTGTAATATGAGTTAGTGTAACATGGCCAGGAGGAAGAAGCAACACTCATTCTATATGCTGTCATCTCTGCTATAAAGAGGTCATGTGTTCTGAACTGTGGAATCCAATGCAGTATGAGGAAATTACCACAGAAAGAGAGGACTCTAAGACCAAAAAGGAGGAAGTTGCCACTACCCCAGCACCTGAAACTACTGAACATAAACATTTGGACAAACTCTTCATCTTCTACTCTAGAGTAAGCTTTAATACAGGTGGATGTCAGTTATTTCCACTAATTTACATGAATCTTCCTAGAGCAACCCTTTTCTCATGAGAGCATCAGGTAAAGGCTTACTTTAAGCAAGGACTCCAAATCCCAAATCTCTGAAGATGATTTCTTTTTGAGGAAGTGAAAACTTCTGTAGTCATTTGTGACTAAGGACTAGGATGTCAGCCTGAGTTAAATGTAATAGGGGATTAGCCCTTTATTCCTTTCTCAGTATCCATTGTTGACAATAGTCAATCATGCCAAGGAAAATAAACATTCATGAAATTGCATTTGACCTGGTATTCTGAGGATAATCTTCACTCAGGAAGAAGACAGGCATTGCATTCCTACAAAGCTATTCTGTTCTAAGTAAAGCAACAAGAGAAACAAATTGTAATAACTCTTTGGAAGGCTTAAGGACCCTATTAGCCAAAAATGAAATAAAATTATGGACCACTTTTAAATGTCAATATTAAGGAAGAAATTAGTAGATATTGATATACTGAATAAAGAATGGAATGTGAAGGAAAAATATTGTATGATTTCAATTATATGAAAGAATTATAACATGCAATTCATAGAGTCAGAAACTACAATACAGGTTACCAGGGGCTGGGGTGTTGGTATGGAATGGGGAGTTAATGCTTAGGTGGTACAGAGTTTCTGTTTGTGGTGATAGAAAAGTTTATGTAATGGATGGTGGTGATGGTAGCATGAGACTGTGACTGTGATTAACACCACTGAATTCTATATTTGAAAGTGGTTAAAAGGAGAAAGGTTGTATTTATGTTACCACAATAAAAACTGAAAAAAAAATAATAAGAAAAGATGGAATATCCAGAAAACACAGATTCATACAATGTTCCACTTATAATTTGGGAAAATAAAAATAAACTTTCAGTGTAACCTTAGGGAATTATAATCCAAGAATACTGGACAACTTGATACAAAAAAGAATGTGACCTTTCCAGGATTTATTGCTATAGAAAATAAGATAATGTATAATGTTACTACTTAGCAGTAATGGATTTCATAAAAATATGCATGACAGTTTGAATTTGGTGAATCCCAAAAAGAGATTATGTTTTGAACAAATCCATTCCTGTGGATGTGAGAGCCTTTGATTACATTAGATTAGGTTAAGGAACCTTGATTAGATCATTTTTTATTGGAAATGCCAGTGAGCTATGACTCAGGTTGGGTCTCCACTGTCTTGCTGGAGCCTTATATAAACAGAAACATAGAGAGAAAGAAGACACACAGAGAAAGAATGCTGCCGTTTTGATCCTGCTATGAGAGAAAGAGGACTGCAGGAAGGCAGAGAAGCCCTGAGAGACTGAGAGACATCCCCAAGACTGGAATCAGCAGAGCAGAGAGGCACAGAAAGAGGCCTCTTAGGGACTGGGCCCATGGAGCAGCTCAAGGCTAAAGAGACTAGCCATATACTTGACAGATCTCAGCTGGGCTCAGGAAGAAATCAAAACAGAAGAGGTTAAGAGAGGAGACCCAGAGGGAGACAAGCCATATGTCTGAAAGCTCACAGCTGGCCTCCAGGAGATGGTGATCCTGGAGGGGAAGGTAAGGACCTCTGCAGAGACCGGTAAACTTGCCATCTTCTCTTGCTACATGGCAGGATGCCAGGATCACTAGCAGCTGACTTTGGTGAGAAAGCACCTCTGATGGTGCCTTGATTTGGATATTCTCGCAGTCTCAGAACTGTACTATTTTCTCTTAATAAAATTACCA
Organism: Cabassous unicinctus; assembly: GCA_029593785.1. Classification (NCBI taxonomy): domain Eukaryota; kingdom Metazoa; phylum Chordata; class Mammalia; order Cingulata; family Chlamyphoridae; genus Cabassous; species Cabassous unicinctus. The sequence goes on from JAQZBX010038876.1 coordinate 3,860, forward strand.
TTATAAAAGTCATCCTATTTCTAGTACTTTGCATTGACAGCCCTGTGGCAAACTAAGACAATATGTCAGTGAAATAGTATCAATAGGAAAAGAAAGCAATTTTATAGCAATTACTGTAAACATGTCTGGTATAAATCCATGTTTCTTTTATGAGATGTGTGCTTTTTCATGCTTCTGTATGGAAATACAATTGGGGAAATTTGAGAGGTGTTTTAGTAGAGTTTAACTTTATATTAACTGGATGAATATATTGAATAAATATGAACTTATTAAGTGTTGAGAACAAGAATGGATGGTAGAAGGGAAAGGATCTCTTCATGTATTGTGGTTATTTGGATAGTAGATTCTGAGACAATATATTAGTCAAGAATCATTCAGCATTACTTATGAGGAAGAAATACTAAATAGGCACTTTCTGGGGTAAAATTGATAGTATACCTAATTTTAAAATAAGGAAGTTATATGCTACTAACAAATAGAAAGTAGTAATTCTGTAAAAGTATATTAAGCTAAAATAGAAACCCCCACCCCCACCCCCAAAAGACCTTTAGGAACAATATATGGTAAAACCCTAGGCAGCTCTTTAGAGGACCAAACTATGAGCTCTATAATAGTGATCTATTAGCCTTAGATGGTGTTTAAGTATGCTAGATATTTAAAATCAAATCTGGTCTAGTGGCAATAACAGAAATAATGCAGCTAGTGCCCTCCTAAACTGACACCATCTTCAATCAATAGCCGGAGTAGAGATATTAGTAAAATTCTCCATGCTGTCCTAAAGGAAAATAGGCATTAGATGTGCATTTTGGGGCATTGTTAATTCTGGGTTCAGACCTTGGAGATTGGCCATTTTATTTTATTTTTTGGGGGGAACTTTCTTCCCAGAGAATCACAGATAATTCCATAAGAGACTTATTGAAAATCTTGCCCATTTACCACAGATTTTGATTTTTACTTCTTTTTCTATAGGTTTCCTGTTCACTTCCTGAGATGTGAATTTTTTTTATTTATAAAACCATAAGTTTACAATTAGTAAGTTTCCTTTTATTTTCTTGATAATCTTTGCATATACTGATTAGCTACCATATTAAGTTCAGTGAATGGTTTTGTCTACCAAACAATACAGGTGGATTATAATTTTTCTTAAATTTTAGGAAGTGAAATAAAACAAAAGCAGCCAATTCCACCTTCAGAGAAATTTCAGAGGCATTTTCTGTATCCAGTATTTATTTTTAAAAAATAATTTCCTTTTAGCCAGTTATTTTTCTCCTTTATTGTCTTGACAAATACAATTAGGTGTCACAGGCATTATATTCTGCATAGTATATTTTTATGGAAAGTCATCCCTATCCTGTCCCAAGACCCAATTTTAGTGCAAGGATCCTGAGTAGACTACTTTTTCTTTCTTAAGTATTGTGTTCTAACTAGAAAGATCTTTATTAAAAGCATAAGTTGATTGATATCTACCCATCTGGGATTATAAAATGTTTGTCAAATGTCATTTAGAATCTTTGGCATGTTTTTGATGAATTCTTAAGATCACAGGTATTCACCTAATATGTAAGTTTAATATATGCCAATACCACCTTTACCACCTTTATGGCAATATTGCTCTCATGAAGACACCTGAATGATTTCAGTGCTTAGAGATCTAGTAATAAGTTTGAGTTTAAACTGGAGATGACAACTGAAATAAAGATTATATGAGTTGGAAGCATCAATAAAAAAAGAAAGTGGCAAACAGCCTCCGTATGAAAAGTAGTCAGCCCATTCAGGGTTGACTTCCTTGAAGAATAAGACAATGAAGCCCCTACAGCTTGACTTATGCAATAGTGTCATTGTTATTTGGTGAATAAATTGAATTAAAAATTGATTAATAAGTTAATATATAGAGGATCAGCATAATATCATTAATAAAGTTAAAATTAATGTTATATACTAATATACTGCAGAGAATTAACATTATTTTGAAATATCTGTGAATGGCCCAGCTTATGTTCACCATTAATGCAGGTCAATTATAGTCATGTTCAACTACAGCTGTAGTTATCATCAGTTAAGTCTTTTAGTAAAAACCTGCTGCTAGGATCCCACAAATGTAAGCGGGTGAACCAGTTCTCCAATGTAAAACAAACAAATAAAAAGCAAAACAGAAAAACTAACTTGCTAATTCCCACAGTATAAAAATTTCCACCATGGCTTTTTTCAAGCTACCAATGGGACATCTATGAAAGAGAAGTTAGGAAGAAATATTCAGTATAAGGTCTTCTGAGGTGACTTCATCGCACCATTGGAAGACTCAAGGTGAGCAAAGAACCACAAAAGCGTCATAGCAGTAGGACCATGATTTACTCACTAACCTGACCACTGAAAGTGCTTTTCATATGCATGTGCTCAAAAAATAATTATTAAATGAATGGATATCTCAAATGAGTTACACTATTTTCTGAGCTACTTTTATCACATTTATAGTAGCTTATTGACTTCTGGATTTTACACTAATGGGGATAAGATCAAATTGGAGGGGAGCAGATGTGGCTCAAGCGATTGAGCTCAATCCTACCACATGGGAGGTCCCAGGTTCAGTTCCTTCTCTCAAAGAAGATAAGCAAGACAGTGAGTTGACGAAACGGGCTGGTATAGTGAGCTGATGCAACAAGATAACACAACAAGAGATAAGGAGGCAAACATAATGAGACACACAACAAAGTACGGAGTGAGGTGGCTCAAGTGATTAGTCACCTCCCTCCCACATGGGAGGTCCCAGGTAAAGTTCCTGTTGCCTCCTAAAAAAAAGAAGATGAGCACACAATGAACAGACACAACAAGTGCAAACAACAAGGGGGTGGGGAGAAATAAATTAATTAATCTTTTTTAAAAATCCAATTGGAGACGGTATCAGAGGATATTGATAAAAATGCTGAAGCATAATAACAGTTAACTCACCACAGGAAAATATGAAGAATATTATGTTTTGCTTATAGAAGCAGAAATTTATAGATTGGATGATAACCATTTTCAAATACTGGAAGTGTTGTTTCTTGAAACAGAGATATGATTTTCCCATGTATGGCTTTAAGGAGTAGAAACAAAAAAGGAACGATCATAAAGAGAAATCACTTATCTCACTATAAAGATCTTTGTCAACGATTAGAACCTTCCAAAGACAGAATAAAACACTATTACAATTAAATAATCCATTATCATTGATTCAAGGAAAGGGAGTTACTTTGTTGAAAATTTTGTTTTGGACATACAAATAGCTAATAGAAGATTGGATTGCATAACCCCACTTCTCTTAAACTCTTTGGATTTTATGATAATGTGTAAATAAATCCAATAGTAAAGACTTTTGGGATCATAGACACTTTGTCTGCTCCTAAGAGAATTGCTGTATTATAGAATCTCCCCATAAGTGAAATTGTTCCTTTCTCGCACAGATGAATGGTTGAAATTGAGCTTCAAAATTTGGTTTATGAGAGACCATATTCCAACTTATACAGCGAGCAGTTAGAGAAAATGAATATTTTATTAACATAATATGAATATAAAGCATGCCTCATGTAATATTATTATGTAAAAATATTCTTTTTGACTCAAAAGAATAAAAATATTCTATTATCATGAAAATATTAAAAGGAAAAATAATACATTTGTGGGATATGTGAAGTATTTTTCCAAACCACTTCAAATATTTTTTTTATAGAGAACAACCATATCTGAAACCCAAATCTCTTTGAGATTCCTACCTATGTCAATGTAAAACAGTTTCCTGATGGGGATATGTATGCATATTCCTAGTTGATATAGTCCCACATTTTTTTTAGCTTACTGTGTGAAAATACTATATTGGCTTATATAAATCATCTCCTTTTTATTATTTCCTGAAATAGAATATAGTAATTGCACTGGTGGTCATATTTTTGTAAATGTTTTGCCAGGTAAATATAGGATAATTAAAACCTTCTTTGATAAGAAATAATTTTCTGGGAGCAATGTTTAATACTTTAGGTTTTCAGTATTATCACCCAGAAAATGAAGAGATTGAACTATAATAACCTAAGATCATCTCTATTTCTATACTTCATATTCTCCAAGAAAATCATTTCAATAGTTAAGCATTATTTGGGTGTTGCTAAGTAACAAGTTGTAAACTAGGCACTGGTTGCACAGAGGAATAAAACCTAGAGTTATAGGGACTGCTAAATAGGAACCATCATCTAAAGTGTTGGTAAAATATATACTAACCTGTATCGAAATTACAGTGTGTAGTTATAGGCAAAGTGATTAACTCCAAAAGGATGGCATAAAGGGAATATTTTACAAGGGATGCAGTGTTTCAGCAAGTCCATCAGGTAGCAAATAGACCTAAGAAAATCATGTAATAAAAAGCTTTCCAAATTCATAGTCTTCTTTTTTTTGAACAGAGAAATCTGAATACAACTGAAATATGGCAGTGTTAAAATCAGATAGTTTTCATAACTTGCCCAGCTGAAGCCAAAGGTCACTTGTCTGTCCTCAGTTTATTTGACCTTTGGGCTTTAGTAAACCTCTGCAAGGTTTCTCCTTCCCCTCTCAGCTTCCTCTTGAGCTTTGTGCTTAAGTGATCCTGTAGTCCTCTTTCTCCTGGCATAGAGCTTGTTTCTTTCCTGGTCTTCTATATCAGTCTCAACTGTTATGCTCTCTTCCCAAGATCAGTTGTAAACTATCAGATAAATGGTTCATCTTTCCCCAGGGCCTCAGCCATTTGAACCTTCTCCATTCTGTCATATGACAGGATCAAAAATGAGAGAGCTCTCTCTTCCTGTGTGTCTATTCCAGTTACAGCAAATTGCTGCCCTTTCCATGATGGAAGTGGTCCAATGTAATCAACCTGCCACCAGGTAGCAGGCTGATCACCTCGGGGAATGGTGTCATATCAGGGGTGAATGTGGGTCTCTGCTGCTGTCAGATGGGCAGTCAGCAGTGGCTGTAACCAAGTCAGCCTTGGTGAGGGGAAGTCCATGTTGCTGAACCCATGCATAGCCTCCATCACTAAAACCATGGCTACCTTTTTCATGAGCCCATTGCGCAATGGCTGGGTGCTAGTCACTGAGTAAGCCATCTTGTCCACTTGATTATTAAAATCTTCCTCTGCTGAAGTCACCCTCTGGTGAGCATTCACATGGGACACAACTATTTTCATATTTTTTTGCCCACTCAGAAAGTTCTATCCACATACATTTTCCCCAGACCCCTTTGTCACCAATTTTCCAATCATGTTCTTTCCAATCCCCTGACCATCCAGCCAAACCAATGGAGACAGCCCATGAATCAACGTACAAATGCACCTCTAGCCATTACTCCTTCCAAGCAAAATGAACAATCAGGTGTACTGCTCAAAGTTCTGCCCACTGGGAGGGTTTCCCCTCACCACAGCCAATTTGGCTACAGCCACTTCCAAGTGCCCAATCTGCCAGCAGCAGAGACCCACACAGCCCCCAATATGGCACCATTCCCTAGGGTGATTGGCCTGCTACCTGGTGGCAGGTTAATTACATTGGGCCACTTCCACCATAGAAGGTGCAGCAATTTTTTCTAACTGGAATGGACACACAGGGAGAGAGAACTTTACTATTTTTGATCCTGCCATGTGACAGAAGGACAAGGCTCAAATGGCGAGGCCCCAGGGGGGAGAGATGAACCATTTGCCTAATACTTTACAGGTCAAGGAATCAAGGGGTGGAAATGGGAGTTGCACCACCACTATTACCCCTAGTGATCCACTAGGAAAATAGTTGCTTCCTGTCCCTGCAACCTTAAGCTCTGCTGGTCTACAGGTTCTGGTTCTAAAAGGAAGAGTGCTTTCAACAGGGAACACAACAGTTATTCTGTTGAACTGGAAGTTAAGACTGCCACTTGGCCACTTTGGGTTCCTGATGCCCCTGAATCAACAGGCAAAGAAGGAAATTACTGTACTGGCTGGGGTAATTGATCTTGACAATCAAGGGAAAATAGGTCTGCACTTACCCAATGGAAGTAAAGAAGAATTTGCCTGGAATACAAGACATCCCCTAGGGCATCTTTTAATACTACATGCCCTGTGATTAATTCAATGGAAAATCACATCAAGCCAATCCTGGCAGGACTAGCAATACCTTAGAATCTTCAGGAATGAAAGTTTGGGTCACCCCACCAGGCAAAGAACCAAGACCAACTGAGGGGCTTGCTGAAGGTAAAGGGAACATGGAATGGGTAGTAAAAGAAGGTAGTAATATATACAAACTTCTATCATGTGGCTAGTTACAGAAATGAGTAGTTAATTGTCATGAATATTTCTTCCTTCTATTGTTAAGAGTATGTTTGTATATGTACATAAAACAAATATCTTTGTTCTTCCATAACCTTTCCCCTTATCATATGACATAAGTTGTAGTAGTTTCATGTTTAGTATTTAAAGATGACAAAAATAAGAGTAAATATTACCCAAGGACTTGCACCCTATTCTGGAGCGATTTAGTGCATTTCTGGTTGTAAACAGGACTTTTGAATATTGTTGGGCATATGTATATAAAATATGTATCTGCTATTGTTTTTATTTAAAGACTAAATATGGTTTAAGGTGATGTGTATGGCTGCCAAGTTGACAAGGGGTGGACTGTGATGGTTAAGCTAATGTGTCAACTCAGTCAGGTAATGGTGTCCATTTGTTTGGTTAGGCAAGTGCTGGGTTAATTGCAATATAAGGGCATTCCATAAACTTTAATCATCAGTGACTTGATGGCATAGATGGTTGGTTACATCATAATCAGCTGAGGAGATTAACATCAGCAATGAGTGATGTCTCATCCAATCGAATGCCTTAAAAGGTGAAGTGATTTCAGCATTCAGAGAGAAAATTTCCATCTCTCCTTCAGACAGCCAGCGTCTCCTAGGGAACTTAAAAAGAACCTGCATCAGAATCCCTGGCTTGCAGCCAGCCCTACAAAATTTGGACTTCTGCATCCCCACACTCGAGTGAGAGAATTTTATAAAATCTCATACTATTTACAGACATCTCCTGTAGGTTCTGTTACCCTAGAGGTCCCTGACTAATACAAATAGTTTATATCAGGCTTACAGCAATGATGACTAACACATTTTTGGCAAAACAGTCTCCTAACAGAAATTCACATTTAAGATGATACATCTGTATGTCTATCTATCGATCTATCTATAAAAGTTATAGGTTTACAGAAAAATCATGCAGAAAATCAGAGTTCCCATATACCCCCACCACTCTCACACACACTTGCAGTTTTTCTATTATTAACACTTTGCATTAGTTTGGTACCTTTCTTACAACATATGAAACAGTATTTTTGTAATTATACTATAACTATAATACATAGTTTACATTAAGGTTCACTGTTGTACATTCCTTTGTTATTGTTTTTAATTTTTGTTCTAGTAACATATACACAATCTAAAATTCCCCCTTTTACTTACATTCACATATATAATTCAGTGTTGTTCATTACATTCATAATGGTGTGGTGCCATCACCACCATCCATTTCAAAACATTTTTCCATCACCCCAAACAGAAACTCTGTACCAACTAAACACTAACTACTCATTACCCAACCCCAGTCTGGCCCCTGTTAACCTATATTCTAGTTCTTTATTCTTTGAATTTGCTTATTTTAAGTCTTTCATATTAGTGAAATCATAACACAGCATTTGTCCTTTTGTGCCTGGTTCATTTCACTGATGTCTTCAAGGTTTATATATGTTGTCACATATTAAGATGATACATTTTCCCCTAGAAAATTATCTTCAATTCAGCAAAATGTGGGCTGTGTAATGTATAATATTTAATATATATTGATCCAAAATATGTATGTCCTCAGAGAATAATGGAGCAAAGAAACAAAGCATAATAAAAGATGACTCAAAAGCCAAGATTAAATTTTTCATGTGAAATATTGAAAAAATTGAGACAAGGTATTTTCATTTGTTAAAATTAGCCAGAGTTATTTTAAAATTCTCTTTGAAAAGAGATAAGGCTAATAATCATCCTCAAAAGAAAAAAATATGCTTGTGGTTTGCAACTTGTATAATCTTGTTGAGATCAAATATATGATGTGTGCACTGAATCCCTCTTGGTACCATTTATCTTTAAGTAACTAATATACCTTCTGGAAAACCTAGATATGCTCTTAGAGAGGTTAATTTTAGAATAATATTGGTGTAAAGAATCTTAAAAACACAATCTCTAGAAATGAATTAAAACAGAAGATGCATAGCATTATACCTTGGCATTTGAGTCAAGTGTCAAAGGTGATAGAAATGAGAAAAGATGACAAATTTCTCTGTAAAAGCAAATTCTAGACATGAAAAATGTAGGGATTTTTCAGGAAAAAATGCTGTATCATATTGCAATAGCTTGTTATTAATATCCAAACAAATATAACCCATCACATTTATATATTCCAAGCATCTGTGGGAGGTTTTCAAGTTAAGAAACAACAGACCATTCCTAAAACTCTAAATGCACTTTCAGATTAACTATATCATGAGAGATACACATGACTCTTCACTTCCCAGATCTTCTCCAGATCAACCCAATTAAGACCATCCCTACTTTCCTAAGTCTTGGAGAGACTCATATGTTATCAGGTTCATATACTTCTCTTACTTCAGCAGAGCTTTATATATATATGCCTTTGAACCCTCTGCTTCTGAATCTGAGATCAACATGTTTCAGGTATTTAACATTTCCATTATATATCATGCTATATAATCTGACTGCTGTGGTGGAAAAGTTTTAAAAACTCACAAGTTCTTCAGGGCTTTCGGGTAAATAAGACTCTTTCCTTTTAATTAATTACCTCAAATTTACTGTCTTCAACTTGCACAAAGGAGCATGATGCATATGAGAATAGTTTACATTTGATCAGAAGAACAACTGGGGGAGGAGGAGTGATGAGATCAGAACAAAAGGAAATTATATAAATATTTTTGCAATGGCAATTTGAACAGATTGGAAGAAAGCCCAGCACACTACTCTGAGGAAAGCATGTCTATAGGAGTCAAGAAATAAGATTACCAGACTAACAGTCTAGCTAAAAAAGTGAGATGGAAAATGGAGTTTCTCTAGTGTTAATTCAAACCTAGTAGGAAAATGGCTGCATTGGAGATATAATATATTTTGTATTTTCGGTAATACTATCAATATGCTATAAGAAAACCTCCCTATTGTAATTTCCTAAAAACCCATAATAATCCCATGTGCAAACACAATAGCTTCTAAGATCAGTTCATGGGCCTTCTGCTTGGCTTTAAATATAAAGTGTACCTAAATAAATCAATGTTACTCAAGTACAAGTAGTAATGATAATAAATAGTTCATGTTAAAACATAGCATTTAAGCCAGGGCATTACTTGAAATCTTTGTAAATGAGATGAATCAAAGAAAAAAAAAGGTTTCCATAATATCTATTGCTGAACCAGGGATTTGATATTAAATTTTAAGTTTCCTTTTCAGTAATCTACTCAAAGAAATGTAACTTATGTTTAATGAAATAATATAATATTTGAGTTATTACAAGAAAAAACAGAAATTTATATGTATCATTCTTGGAATAAATTGTGAAATGTCCAAATTTCTTATCAAATATTTGTGACAATCTAATAATATATAAAGGAATTTTAATGGTAGTTGTTTATTAATAATGATTGGTACCTAAGTATAGCTATGATGGCATGAATCATAGGATATTCTAAAACAATTTCTCAGGAAGATAATTAAATAGGATCAGACATCTGGATCACCCAGTTTTTCACTCATAAGCCTGTGGCAGAATGGCTTCTGTCATAAATTCCTATGAGGCAGGCTGACCCTAATTTATTTTTCTTTAACCCATATGGACTATGTCTTCTTATTATAATCAAGACCATTCATGAAGCCTCATAACATAAGCCTGGGACAAACAACCTCAAAAATAAAAATATTGAGCACATTTTACACAACAGAAAACACATATATATCTGTATTTTGGAAAGACATTAGATACTCCTAATATAGCAAATCACAAATTTTCTGAGAAATGACAAAATAGAAACTATGAAAAAATGGAAAAATCTAATATGGTCTCTTTTAAGCAAAAGATGAAAAAATGAAGAAAGTTAAATGATGAGAAATACTTTTTTGTTTTAGGCAAAAATACATATATATAAATTTTAAAATGTAGAAATTTGAATTCTTGCTTTATCTGGACAGGAAATAGCTGTAAATGAATCTGACCTCACCTGGGTCCATATTCATTTCCCAGTCTCCTTTCTCAAACCTTTTTTTTTCACTCCCCTCTTTATTTAAGATGTAATACTTTAAATGTTGCTTCTGAAATAGCCCTTCTTTTAGTAAGTTTTTAAATGCTTAATCGTTTCAACCATGTAAAACCTATTTTATATTATATCCTACCTTTTTATATTACTATAGTACCCAAAGAAGACTCAATTAGTTATTTAACATGTGCCACATAAGGACAAATAAAACATTAGGTAAAAGACAAAATTAGGTTGAGAGAGAGGAGATTTAACAAAGAATGAGAATGCTGGGGAAAAGAAGAAACACAATTTTTTATGCTGATCATTATCCTCATGATGTTCTAACATGGAAAGCTTTAATTATCACTAAATGTTAGACTGATTGGAAGTCAAACAGAAGCAACTGCACACATAAGTCAAAATGCTCAGCTTGCATGGGATCTGGCAGTGATTTTCAGCAGGAGCTCTTCAAACGTGTTGCCACTGCTAAATTATTCTGAATCCACTTCACATTCACTTTAGCTTTCCTTGGAAGCAAAACATGGATTAGAGTGAAAGCAGCCCATGCTTCTTATTCAGAAATACTGTCAATGTGAGTTGAATTTCTAGAGAAGTAAAAATTTTCTGTTTCTCACACATGTAGCTGCGCGCACACACACACACACAATCACAGCCAAAGGCATCTCAATTTGGGTTAGTAACATGTTAGGCAACTAGCAATGTCCACATGTAGATGGACAGGAAATTCATAGGAAGTATATTGTATCCTAGAAAATGGGGCAGCTCACGAAGAAAGATGAGATTTTGAAGATAAAATACAAGTTCAACAAAAGAAAACAGGTCCTTATATTTAAATGAAATCAAATCTTAATGAATATTTGGTTTTCCTCCATAATTTTATGTATATGAACCTAAGCCACAGAAAGGTTAAGTGACTTGTCTAGGGTCACAGAGGTACCAAGAATTGTTTTTGTTTTTTTGTTTTTTTTAAATGTATTTTTATTGAAGTATATAATTCATAGATGAACATGCATAAACAATAAGTGTATAGTAAAGACTGTGAAGTTACAAAATAACCATATATAGCATCATACAGGAGTTTCATACATCACCCCTCCACCAACACTTTGCATTGTTGTGAAACATTTGTTACAAACTATGCAAGCGCATCATCAAAACAAAAATTGATTTTATCTCTGTTACTTGTCAATATGTAACTCAATGAAAGGAGGTCATGTTCAAGACTTACATGATTTTTAGCTTGATAGCTATATAATAATTAATTTTACTAAAGTAGTTTTGCAAAATGTAGTCTGTGTGTCATTATTTAAAAAGTACTGTCCTAATAAAAAACAATGGTGATTCCTGTTGAATTTTATTAAGTAATTGGAAACTAAAACACAATTTGATTTCACCCTACAGGGAGGGTTGTAGAATCTGTTAGTGAAGAAATGTTCATTTTAAAGAAGAATATTTCACAGTTGTTTGGAGTAAAAGTGAAAAGAAAATAGTGCTCTAAGAAATTAATAGTGGTGATCTTTCTAAGTGTTTTCTTTTCATATTGAACCTATATCAGGTAAGACTGATTACTAAAAGTACAGATGTCTTTAAGAAAAGGTGAATTGTTAACTTACATGTGAAGTTACATGCAGAGTTCTTTATTTCACTTTCTGTATTTTGATTTCTGTAGTTTTTTGTTTGTTTGTTTTAAGATTTATTTTTTTATTTTTTTCTCCCCCACTGCTCGTTTATTTGCGCTCACTGTCTGCTCTCTGTGTCTGTTCATTGTGTGCTCTCTGTGACTGCTCGTCTTCCTCTAGGAGGCACCGGACACCAAACCTGGGACCTACCATGTGGGAGGGAGGTGCACAATCGCTTGACTCATATCTGCTCCCCGCTTGTTTTGTCTTCTCATTGCATCATCTTGTTGCATCATCTTGTTGAAATATCTTGTTGTGACATCTCGTTGCATCAGCTTGTTGTGCCAGCCCTTGGCATCAGCTCGCTGTCTTGCTTGTCTTCTTTAGGAAACATTGGGAACTGAACCCGGGATCTCCCATGTGGTAAGTGGGTGCCCAACTGCTTGAGCCACATCCGCTCCCCCTGATTTCAATTGTTTTTAATGGAATTTCTAGCAGAAACAATGTATTAAAATCTAAATCATGGTAAGATTTTTTATGACATTTTTGTAACCAATTATTTTCTCCTTCAGATGTCATGTTGTCACTTATTTCCAAGCATGTAGACTTGAATTTATTCTGATGAAATTCTAGTGTTTATTGATTATTTCTTTGATTTCTTACTCTATAGATTATTTTCTTGACTTCCATGTTGTTGGCAACTACATGAAATATCACAATCCAAAATAATGTTTTGTGCAAGGGTAATGGTCATCTTTTTACTATTGGTCGTTTTTGTATTTGCCACCACTTACTATAACTCCCAGCTTGAAATTGTGCCAATAGTAATTTTCTATGGGTAAAGCCATATAATCAAAGTGGTTTAGGAACAATGTTGGCTAAAGTATAATTGATACCGTTTTAAGTCCCAAAGTGGAACAGCAAGATAAAACCAAAATTCAGTTCTGCAGATAAATGTAACTAAGAAAAGAAAGAATGAAGAGATTCAGCCAAAAGTGACACACACAATAATAAGAGAACGCCAAAAAGAATCAGGAGAAAATGGAATCATGAATTTCCAGAGGAGGAATAGGGGCAAATGATCATGGGTGCAGAAACCAATGGATAAATCACATAAATGGATGTTACCAATGGACATTCATTATTGGATTTACAGAACATATTTTGTAATTCCAGTGAGAATAATTTGAGAGGAAAGTAAAGGTGGTAATTTTATTTTAAAGAATGATGAAAAGAATCAAATTTGAAAAATGAGCACATATAGTTGTGGCAGTGAGTGGCTGCATGTTTATGTAAATATTTTTAAAGCTATCTTTATATTTTCAGCAATTTTAACAACACTTCACCTTCTATTCCCTCTCAATTTATAGAGACCCAGGAGTCCTTGAACCGTACAAGGCTCTGCCCTCTATTACCAGCTAGGGCTGCAACAACTGGAACTAAAAAGCACAACACCTCCACAAAGTCAGCAGAGCCCGTGCTGCTCACATCACACACCATCTATCACAACAAATATCCTGCTAAGACTTCTCATCTGAGATAGACATTTGGAGAAAATGCAATCTGTTAACAAGTTCATATTATGGATAAATCAATCACTTTTAACTTTTTAAAAATTCTGTGAGAAAGGGATTTTATAGCAAAGACATTTTCAGGTCTTGTTAATTCATATCAAATAGCACCTCTATTTACCTTTAAGTCAGGTTCTAAAAGGCTCTTACATGATAGATATTGGAAAACACCACATTCCTAACAATTCTAATTTTCAGTTGAAGTGTTCTCCTTAGCTTAGTCCAAGACCTACATACACACAAACTTATAGCTGTAGATTTTTCTAACATGCATATCAGAAAAAAAAAAAATTCTCTGAACATTAGTAGAGTGTCACTGTGAAAATGTGGCAGCATACAAAAATTTTTGAGACACTAGATCTCGTAAAGATTAGTTGAAAAGAGGTTACTAAAAACAAAGCGAAATGATTTCATCAATGCAGTTTCCCCAGATTTCCTTATCTAGGACCGCATAAAAAAACAAAAGCATTTTTCTAAACTCTCTGAATCAGGACTATATGTTTGGATGGTTTATATTTTACTTGTTAAAATTGAAACCTGTCCAGTTGTGATCTGTAGCTTCACATAGAAATTCTATCAAGAAGTCATCTAATAACACAGGCTTTATTTGAAATAAGCTTTCAGACTTGGCCTCCAAGTAACTCAGTTACAAATATACAGGAGACTGTTTCGACCACCAGAATCAAGTCTATTGTTGTTCAGCAATTTTCAAATCTCTCCACTGACCCTCAACCAGTTTTTAAAACAGAATTTATTTGCCTTCCTTTTGAACAGTGAATTAGTTCATAGTTGGTAACTCAGCAAGCAATCTCCGAACAAGGGAACCAGATTTTTGCATTTCAAACTCAGCACCAATTACAAGTGTGAAAGGATCAGAAATTATTTCATGAATGGACCTAAAAAATATTTTTATTTCTTATTTGTAAAAAGTCTTAGAATCACTCATTTTAACCATACAATGACAAAGGATAACTTGATTTCACAGTCCTTGTTAATGACTATAGTTCTTTTATCCCCCACAAACATGTACAAAGCTAGCACTGTGCTTAGAGATATTCCAAAATGCTTAATACTATAAAACTATTGCAATTCTGCCATAGCATATTTTCATTTGTACCAAATCCCTAAGGAAGATATGGGGAATTCAGAATCTTTTAACTAAGATGGAAGCCTGATAAACAACTGAACCTTTGTAGAACTGAACTGAGAGCTGTAATCAATGCTGGTCATTATAGAGCTAACGATGATAGATCAATTGATAGTAGCATTTCTAACAAACTACAAAGCTCCAGGCAAAAAAGTGTTTTATGTGAAATCTCTTTTTAACTCACTAAGGCAACATAGTCTCCTTGTGAAAGGACAAGATAGAACTTATAGGGAATGAAAACCAGATGCTACCCAGATCTTTTGAAGGAGCTTCTAGATTACAAAACCTTCATATGGTTTGTTGTGTGAGACATGATAAACATTATATTGAAATATAGGGAGAAAATCCTAATATTTAAGCATTATTTAATCTTTAATATCAACCCCCACTAGTTATTTTCATCACTATTGTTTAATAATAAAATTTTAAAAAGCCTAAAAAGATGTATGAAGTCATAGGTTTAGTTAGGAGTATGATAGAGTTGTGATTTGAACCCAGATTTAATTGAACTCAGAGTAAATTCTTTCCCATCTATAACAATGCAATATCCTCAAATAATTAGAGTAGTTTATTAAAAGTTTCCTGAGTGCCTACTTGCAATTCAATATCTGGAAAGACTGAATATTACTAAAACAAAACAAAACAAAACAAAACAAAACCATGTTTGAATCTATAATGCACAGGGCCTAGTGAATAGAAGAGAATTATATAAACAGCTTACACATTCATTGTTTGAACTCATAAAATAAGTTTATAGAAAAAACTCATTAGTCATTCCATTTAGTTTGAGAACTCATATGCCCAACACTTTCCTCAAACTCTAAAAGGAAACACAGAAACATAAATCTGGTCAATCTTTTTCAGTAGGTAGCAGTCCTACAGCCATGAGTTACCTAGACATAAAAGAACAAAGAGCAAAATGGCATTAGAGTTGATATGTACCATAGAAAGATTAATATTTGTCTGTTAAATACTTCAAATTGTACCATATAATAATTTGAAAATAATATTAATATAATATCCATAATACATGAAATATAATTACTATAGACAATAAGATTTAAAAAATAATAAATGATAATACAGAGATTTATTGTTACTCAAAATATATTTTCAAAACAAACATTTTCAAAAAATTTACAGGCAACTTTTCTCAATTTAACTTTGTTCTATATATCTAGTCTGTATTAGTAAGAAAACTCCATGTAAACTCTTCCCAAAAACATGCTTTGAGTTTTTAATAAAACGTATTTATCACAGCTTTGACTTTCCATTTCAACAGACAGACAAAGCTAAGCAAGTGGGTCAATGAATGTCATTAATACCATGCCACGAATATATCAAAAGCAAGTGCATAATGAACAGCTCCTGCCCAGATGCAAAAAACTCTCTTTTTAATGAATCAATTTTCCAATAGTATATATTAAGAACATCCACTTCCTGCTTGCCATCCCAGATTGCCAATCATATGCAATTTATTCCCTTTATCTCCATAGTTCCAAAAATATAGTATTTAAATCCTTCTCAGTCTCACATTTTTTAAAATAAAGCAGGGGAGAGAGTAGGAGAAGCTGTGGGAATTATGGAAGGATAGAGAAAAGCTAAAAGAAGTATGGTAGAGGCTAAAAGCTATAAGCTATAGGAACTAGGGATCTTGTCAAAAGATCAGACAAAAAGGCTGATATATGCACAAAAACAATGAAAAGGAACCACAAAACATTCTTTCCCTTCACTTTATAAAACTGATATAATTTCAGGTTGATGGGATTTGGATTTAGTCTGAATAATTAGTGCTAAAATGACCAACTATTCTTAAATAGTTAATATAAAAGCTGGTATTGATAAATGCCAAACAAAGAACATTGGATGAGCAAATAGGAAGTGAGCTGAACTTTAGGAACATCCTTATATTCTCATTATTAATCACAATCTAACACTCTGAGTTTGTATTTCCTCTGGGAGAATTTGAATATTCCAAGTAAGCTAGAAAACTTTTTTTGGCACTGTCAAATCCTCTTTGGGATAGGCAGAATATAGACACATAAATAGGTAGGTAATTAGCTCAGCTGATCTTCATTAAATAAATAGAAAGACTCTACAAAGGCAAGCTCAGTGGTGATTGATATAAAACTCCATCATTTGTTTCAAGACTTGTATAACGATTCCAGAGTGGTTTATAACTTATTCAGTAGAAGTAGGTGTGAGAGAAATTAGCTAAACACAATTAGAGACGAATGTAGTCACACAGTACCACCAGTTCCTGTGGAGATTTTTATGTGGACCTAGTTAACTCTCTATGATGATCAGGCCTTTAAATTTGGAAAGAAGAGGGGAAAAAACAGTCTTTATATCTTATGAAAAATCTCTCTATATTTTAATCCCAGAATCACTGTGAAAATATATCCTGGCTTTCCCAGGACTTGCAAAAGTGAATAATTCTCTCATGCTTTCTCCAGCAATGGAGCGACCAGGTACCTCACTATTTTCTTTCATAAATTCACTAAAGTTAGCATTTGCTTTTAGCATCTTAATAATTGTTGCTGATATTTAATAAGCCTCTGTAATTCCTCATAGTCATTTTAATCTAAATATTCTTTGTAGTATATTAGTAATAACATTTTCATTATATTCTACAGTGGGAAATCCAGTGAAATACACCAAGTATTGAATGTAAATATTTGTTAAGTCCCAAATAAAACCACCTTGATTACATGTAGACTAGGTAATATTTCCATCCATATTCTAATCCTACATTTAATCCTATAATTCATAAATATTATGATTCCAATCTTAGATTAAAATAGAAAATATAAATATTTCTTATCTTAAAATTTAATTTTACCCTGTTTTTAAATAGAAACTGATATTTATTTTCCATCAACCTTATTTCTGTTTTCAGTTTAAAAATCTATAGAAGGGGACAGATGTGGCTCAAATGGCTGGGCATCCATCTCCCATAAGGAGGGACCTGGGTTTGATCCCCGGGAACTCCCAGTAAAATAAAGAAAGATACAGAAGGCGTGCAGGCCACCAGTCCCCGTGAACGGGTTAACCCCCAGGCCCCACACGTGGGTGCGCCATCAGGCCCCATGTACAGGCATGCCAGGCCCCACCGAGCCATGCAGCAAGATGATGGCATAACAGGAGAATGACACAAGGGGGAGCTAGGATGAGACGCGCCAAAAAACAGGAACTAAGGTGGCACAGGTAGTAGGACACCTCTCTCCCACATCGGAGGTTCCCAGAATATAATACTGGTGAAGACAGGAGGAGAAGGATGAGAAGAGAGGGCAGGAAACAGACACAGAGAATTGCCCAGCAAATGAACACAAAATAGCAAATGGTGGAGGAGGGGGGTTAAAAAGGGATAAAAGTAAATAAATAAATAAATCTTTATATTTAAAAAAAGTCTATAGAAGAACAGCTTTTGCCCATTCAGTGGATATTGCTAACCATTCAGTGGCCTGAGCAATGGGAGCTGCAGACTAGTCTTCAGTTATAGGTGGAACACTCTAGTCTTCAGTAGGGAACTGCTGAATAGGCACAGAGGGCACCTCCACACCTTCAGACCAGTTTGCCATCTTGGTTTGAGTAAAGTAAACACAGAAGCTGCAGCAGTCTATTCACCTTCAAATTCCTCTTTTGTCATAGCCTTTTCAGCAGCTGCCTGATCTTCCTCTTCAATCTCTTCAGAATTTCTATAGATGCAGACATAAAGTGTGACCTCCCAAGGATGCTCACAGGAGATGGTGCCATGCAGGTACTGAACTTCCTGGGCCAGCATCTGCCATATCAGACCTTCTGAGTGAGCTCCCTGGATATTGCATGGGATGGCAATGTCCACATACTACAGCAGAAAATCTGTTACACAGAGCAATAGTCAATAGGGTAATATAAGATGCCTCTGTGACAGGATGATGATTGACCCTGGGATTAGTAACCACCAGAATTCATGGCTCCTGGAAGGCTTCCTGGATCTGATCAGTGAATATTCCAGGAGTGAAGTCCTTGGCAATAGAAATAATGCCAGTGGTAGCAGCACACTTTAGCACAACTAGTTGACTGTTATTACAGGAGGATATGACACTGGCATCATCTGGGTTTTTAATGGCAACCATAGCATAAGCTACCATCAGAAGCTTCTCCCAGGTCTTTTCCAGATTTATGAGGTAGATGTTATCACATTTCCTTAGTAACTGTATTGCTCCATTTAGAAGTCACAGTTGGTGCCATCTAAATGGGTTCCTACTGCAAGGAATTTGAGAACATATTCCTCCTTCATCTGCAGGACACCCAGACATTGTGAAAGCTTTCCTTTAATTTACAATGGGAACCCAGGGCAACACTGTATGGACCCTTCTCTGGGTAGCCTGGAAAGGTATTACCTAATTTTTAGTGGCAAATCATGGAGTTAACTGTCTTCTCAAACACTAATATAAAAGCAATATATAAACTTGAACCAAATGCACTAAAATTATCATGCTCTTTCACTTAGTAATTTGTTTTCTGGAAAAGCTTTCTAAGGAAGTTACTCAATAAAAGAGCCAGTTTAAATAATGAAAATATTAAATATAGAATTATTTATAAAAGCAAAAATCAGTATCAAAATATGCAATCAAGGGGAAATGGTTTAGTAACTATGTGGTAGCCACCAGAGAGAAATTTATTTATTTATTTATTTTTTTTTTTTACATAATTTTTGCATCCCAATTTGATAAATTTGCTGGTTAATTTATT
>JAQZBX010038877.1:0-23243 GCA_029593785.1 Cabassous unicinctus
AGAAGAGGTAAACTAACAAAAATATAAATTTGAAGTAGTGAAAATAATGTAATGACCTAGAGGAAGGGGGAATTAGGAAGTTCAGCTCTATGTTCTGGATATTCTACTCAACATAAGATGCAAGGTCATCTTCTCAGACTGAGGGAGACAGGAGTGATCCTGAGGCCTCGAGAGGTGGGAAAAATATCTGGAGAAGCAACAAAGGAAATATAAATAAAAGAACAGCAGAGCCACAGCAAGACCAAGCAGAGACCACATAGGATGAGTTTGGAGCAGTCCCAGCCAATGCATTTTCATGACTTTCTCCACCCCAATGACTAGTGGCATGTGAGTGGAGAAAGCAAAGATAGTAACCCTAGGGCTTGAATTGACCTGACAAAGTCCATATAAGTTCAAGGAGAAAAGAAATTCTAAAGCTCAAGAAGGAAGCATTGAAAGAGTGTACCCAGAATGAAAATGGGTAAAAGGACAAGCAAGATCCAAATCAATCATGAAGAATGAAGAAGGGGGAGAGAACAGATGCTAGCCTGAGGTGGGGGTAGGTAGGGGGGAGTTAGAGATAGGGTGGATAAAGAAAGAGATCAGGGTCTAAGGAGGCAAGGCGTGGATTCAAGGTCATGAATATGGGGCTGATCTGATTGATGGTGAGATCCGAATTGAGAATATATTTGGGGATGGCTGTAATTGAGGGAAAGTGAAGGTGCTGAAAGGAGCAGCTTGCACCTTTCTTTTGTTCCTCAGACATCTGTCTGTTTTCTTCTGACACTGTGTCAAGTGTATTGACAAGACAGTGGTGCAGGTGAACACAGGGCTGTGTGCAAATGCGAACTGATGCCCATGTTGTCATGTCTTCGTTTAGGGAGCCATGTTGACAAGCTCAGTGATTTTCATGTCACTGCATTCTGCTCGCTAGCGTCTTGACTTCGCTGACTGGATTCCTGACCACAGTTCCTAGGCTTTTATCCTTACCTTGCTTTTCTCAATTTCTCTTCTTCCTGTGGGAACCTTCATGACTTATGGTGAACTTATAGCCTTAAGACCTGCTCTGGTCTCTTAGCTGCCCCAAGCCCTTCCATAGGCTGGTGGGGCAGTTTGGTATTGTTTATGAATTCCAAAAATAGATACTGGATTGTGTTTGTAAACTGGTCTGTTCCTCTGGGTGTATTAGATTGTATTAGACTCAGAGGTTTCACTTTATTAAATCAAGATCAGGGCTTTTATTTGACCACATCATTAGGGCGACTTGGTTTGAATTCCCGCCCCACCCCCTTTGTGGGCTATATAAACAGATATTCAATCAAAGACAGGGAAATAAATACACAGAGAAGGAGAACACAGAGAGTTTAGTTTTGGATGCTGGAGCCCCTGAGAGAGAGCTGAGCCGTTTGCCTGATAGTTTGTAGCTGAAGAGACCAGAGCCCTGAAGAGCTGAGAAAGTGTGGAAAGAAACGAGCCCCAGGGAGAGAGATGAGTCTTATGCTAGCCTACAGCTGAAAAAGGAAGGAGCTGGGACCATGGAACCTTAGGAGGAAGAGAAAGGCTGAACCTTCACAGAGACCAGCAGCCATCTTGCTCCAACACATGGCAACAGACTGTGGTGAGGGAGGTAACTTATGCTTTATGGCCTGGGAACTGTAAGCTTCTACCCCAAATAAATACCCTTTATAAATGCCAACAGATTTCTGGTTCTTTGCATCAGCACCCCTTTTGCCTGACTAATACAGCTGGTAACCCCTCCATCCTGGGAGCACTAAGTGAAGGAAAGTCGAATCCAGGAAAGGTTCGTGCTTCATAGTAGGGATTTGGCATAAACTCTGAGCATACCAGGAATTGGAGGATCACAGCTGTACTACATATCAAGTCACATGTCCCCAATATTACTAGCTATAAGTGAAACTTTATGCTATTAGGAACCCAAACAGGCATTTTTCAGATTTTAATGGCTGTAAATCTGACGTAAATACCCCACCCTCAGATTCCAGGTCAGAAGGACTTGGAGGAACCTGGTAATCTGCATTTTAACACGCAACCCCAGTGATTGTCCTGCAGTTTCAGATAATTTGAGAAATGCTGCCTAAGGTTTTTGCCAATGGATTTCAGTATTACAGAGACATAGGGACAACAGTCTGGCCGAGAAGCAGGGATGAGGGACTTGTCTTAAAGCCAAGTGAGCATCGGAAGCACACTGGTTTCTTTCCCGGGATAGTATGAGTTTTTGAAGGGGGCTTGGGGTGATGAGACTGAGGAGGCAGATACGGGACCCCAGCCACACCTCAGAGCGTCTCTGCCCTTGAGCTCAACATTGTATTGCCACCTCCCCCTCCAATTGTAGCTAATAACACTTCTGAGGGCCGCTTTGGGGAGGGGCCTAGAGACCTGCAAGTGAGGAGAAGCTTTACATTATCCAGGACTTAGCCACGCTTCAGAAAAGCAGCTCCTGGCACTTGGGAAGTGTGTTTAGCATCAGATAAAATGAACTATGTAAATGCAAAGTAATATTGAGAGCATCTTATTATGAACACCATGTGAAAATTACCTCAACTGTTACTGACTCAAAATGCTGCACAGAAAGCAGAATTCTTCGGCTCTTTCCCAAGGAATCTGCCTTGCTGTTCTCTGGGCTCCAACTACGTGGAGGACAGAAAGCGCCTCTGGGCATATTCACCAGCTGTTAAGAATCCATACCGGGACCCTGTCCACCAGTTAAGTTTCTTTTCCCAGAAGCTCATAAAGTACCTTGGCTGACCCTTCTCCATCACTTCCTAAAAGGACAAACACGCTGTCACCAGCATAGCCATTAGCAGGGACACAATCAATTCTTTGATATTTTTTTTTTTTTAGAGCTGGTTTATAGGTGTCAGTGAGAGGAATTAGTATCCATGTCGCGGGGGACTCTCATTCCCTTTCCATCCCTCTCCCCACAAGCAAAGCCTTCTAGGTACCTGTGTCCATTTGCAAAGGCACAAAGTTTCTGGTATCCTTAAAGTTTGCCCCAACTCTCCTGCAACCCAAATCTTGAAAACACTAATGGGCCTTTTTTGGCAGGAGCTATATTTCTTTATGCACACAGAGCATTAAGAAAAGAGGGAAGCCCTCCTCTGGGAAGAGGATTTCAAAGTGTAATGAAATCTGTTCCTGGTCTCAGACACAAAAGCCCAGGACTAGCTGCAGTCATCTGCAGTGCCTGCCTCCTTTGTCTAAGAGGCAAGCAATAATTGATTTGACCTGCTTGATGGGGACAGTCTCCCAGGCATAAATGAGTGCTAATTGCTACTAATGAGGAGGCATTTTAAACTAGTTGTAGTCTTGAGCTTCCTGTGCTCTTTCCTCCAAGCTGCATTGCTGCCACCAGGTTATATGTAAAGCTTCCAGGGAGCCCTCACCCATAGCAATCTCTACTTCCCCCAGATACTGAAGGTTGTGGTAAATAAGGGCAAATTCCCTTGCCTTTCAAAAGGTTGATCTGGCTGAATGAGCCGCGTCTAAAGATGCACTGAGGCAATGCAGCTCTTGAGGAAATGAACTCAAAATATTACAGGATGACTGGAAATTACTTTCATAATGACTTTCACTGGTTCAGTCCATATCCCAGCATCCATCTCTCTCACCCAGAGGAAAACCCACAAGCCCCAATCCATGAAAGAATGATTTCTTGAGAACGGTTACTTCGGGGGTTCTTAAGTTTTGCAGCAATGCCCTTCTATCTTAAAATTAGCACGCAGTGTCACTTTGTAAATTATCTTCACTTGTCAACTTATTTTTAGCTCTAGAAAAGCAAAACCACAAGCCGCCTCCATCTTCTGTGGAATAAAATATTTTAGATAATAAAACTACCTAGACCAGGGGTCAGCAAACTCTTTCTGTAAAGGGCCAGATAGTAAATATTTGTCTTTGTGGGCCATAGGACCTCTGTCACAGCTACTTTACTGCCATTGTAGTGCAAAAGCAGCCATAGACAATATATATGGGTGTGGCTGTATTCCAATAAAAATTTTTATTTACAAAATGAAGTGGCAGTCCAGATGTGACTGGCAGGCTGTCATTTGCCAACCCCTGACCTAAAGTAAGCTTTCCAAAAATAGATCAAATCTGGATGTATATAAAAGTATCATAACCACAAAATGGTCTAAGAGGACCGAATTACCCTATAATTACTCATCTTAATTGATATTTTCCAGGTACCATCAGAACTACGCTTTGTTTATGAATCTCAGTTTTCTTGTTTTTGAAATAAGGAGTTGGACTCACCTATTCCTAGATTCTCTTTCAGGTCTAGCATGCACAACTCTGTGCAATTCTATAATCTTTTCAAAGTTCTGGTCATTTATGTTACCCTTGTTAAGTCTATTGTAGATTTGACCACATGGATTCTTCCCCTCCTCAGTTCTTTTTTTTTTTTTTCCCCATCAACCACAAATACCACTCAGAGCATCTTCTACAGGCCAAGCCCGCTGTGGGTAAATGCAAATGTAAGACCATGACGTCTCCTGCCGAGGATTTCACAAAGTGCCCCCAACTCCAAACTAGGAATTCATTCCTACCTACTCTCTACCAGCATACATATTCCGGCCTGTCAGTTTCTCTCCTCCATGAATTCCTTCCAAGGCTAATTGCACTTTTGGGCTACATCTGCCTTACCTTCTTCAGTAAGTAAATTGGTGTTCTTGGATGTGTTGTTTTTGTATCTTCTGCTTGTGGCAAAACAATATAAGCACTTCTAAGTTTCTGTGAATGTGGATATAGTATGTGTCCAAGGTAGTTAGATGGAGACAAAGGAACTGAACTATAATTGAGATGCAGGTATGCAATTGTTTTATGTTAATGTAGAACAAGAAGAAATAATAGCTTGGAAACAAGTGCCTTGGGTAATGCGCCTGTTGAGTAGAGTAAAGGAACTCTGTGACTAAATTCAAATTGTTTGCTTTGGGTTGCTTTTACTTTCTGGTTTAATTTCACTGTTTTAGCTATCTCTACGCATAAATTCCAGGCAATAGGGTGCAGTAAATTTGTCTGGGAACTATAGGCCTCTTACCGTTACCCTAGTGTATATCTGCTGGATGTACGGCAAGGGGAAGTTCCTGTGTGAAAGGTGGGAGCCTTTGGTATCAGTGGTATGAATGGGGAAGAGAATGTGATGGGATTTATGAAAACAAAGAGCTTTTTTGAAATATTGAAGATTCAAAACAACAGGGGAGCTCAGAAAACTAGAAAAGCAACAATAGAGTAAACCCAAGAAAATAGAAGGAATAAAACAACTAAAAAAGGGCAGAAATTAAGAAAATAGACAATAAAGAAGCACAAGAAAGGCAACAACAAAAAAGCCTAGTTTTATGAAAGAAACTAATAAAATAAGCCTCTTTCAAGACTGCTAAAGAGATAGAGAATATTCCAGCAAACAGTAGAATAACCTTATAACCAAAGATATATAGAGATTTATAAAAATCATAAAGTATACAATGAACTACTTTACACCAATAAATATAAAAAAGTAGAGGAAATGGAAAGTTTCTAGAACAGTGTAAATTACTGTGGCACAGAGTACTAGTGCCCACCAATATCTGTGTTCTCTTCTTCCTGGGCACACAGCTGGACTGTATTTCCGAGACTTCCTTGTAGTTAGGTGTGGCCATGTGACTGCATCTGGCCAATGGACTGGCCCATAAAAATCTCCCAAACATGATTCTCAGACTCTTTTGTAATCCACAGGCTGAATATAGACGATGCCAAAGGGCCTCAGTCCCTGAGTGACCATATAGAGTTAGAGGCATCCTTCACCCTGTTGCCACCACTGACCCATATTGGACTGTGACATAAATGAAAAGTAAACTTTTATTGTGTGAATTAACTGGAATTTGGAGATTATTTGGCACAGCAGTTAGCCTACTTTGACTAATGCAGTAAATAAAAATTGACTCAAGAAGAAATAGAAAACCCAAATAACAATCATTGAAGAAATCACATAAGTATTAAAAAATGTCACTCTTTCCGCAAAGGATATTAGGCAAAATTATTTTTATGGGCAAAATGTATAAAACGTTCAAGGAATAGATCATTCCTATCCTATATATACTGTTATGGATACTAGCGAAAAAGAAAGTGTGAAACTCATTTTACAAAGTTAGTATAAACTTAACCAAAGACAGTACAAGAAAAGAAGATTACGGATTACATAAAGAGTTCTAAATAAAATGTTAGTAAATAAAATCCAGCTGTGGTTTTTTAAAGTAATATATCAAATTTAGTAGGGTTTGTTTACACTCGGGAATGCAAGATTGGCAAAACATCAGAAAAATACATTGATGTAATCTACCACATAAATAACTTACATGAGAAAAGCCCTTTGATCGCAATAGAAATAAAAAGAAAACACTTGAAGATTCAACACCCATTCAAGATAAAATTCTTAGAAAACTTGAAAGAAGGGGGATCTTCCTTAACTTTAAAAATAGTATCTTTTAAAAAAGCCTACTCTGTGTTTAAATACAATATACATTTATATTTTAAAAAAAAAAGCCTATATCATGCATCATATTTAAAGATAAAATCTCAAGAATGACCTATTGAAGTCTTCTGCTCTCCTCACTAATATTAAACATTAACTGGGTGTTCTGGCCAATGAAATAATGTTAGAAAAAGGGAATAAGTTAGGAGGATTAGAAAGGAAGAGAAAACTGATCCTAATTTGTAGATGTTTTTCTTGAAAATCCAGAATAACGAACAAGCCATTATTAGGACTAATAAGAGAATTCAACAAGATTAGTGGAGAGAAGATCACCATGCCAAAATCAGCATACTTCCTACACATAGGCAATAACCAATTAGAGAATGTATGTAAATGTTTTGTTCAATAACAACCAAATACTGGGAGATGCCTAGGAATAAATTTAGAAATAAATATGCAAGTCTGTTTTGGGGAAATTTTCAAAGGTCAGTTCTTCTGAAAGCAGTCTGAAAGGTGGAACTAGGAAGTACTCAGAAAGAGTGCTGGGTGCACAGAAAGGAATCAATTGATAATAGCTAGTATTTCTAGATTTGATTGCATATCGATTCTTGACCAGTTATTAACAATTCATCATTTAGAGGACAAAATTTTTCTTTGCTATTCTCCTTGTAATTCTTACTATATTTATCCCATTACTTGGTTCTGTTCTACCAGACTCTGTCTTTTTGCATGCAGATTCTGTGGCTATTTCATCTTTTATACCTTAGATTGCCTAGTTCAGTGCCTCTAAGTGCTGGATTAATACTTACAGCTTGAACAAAGACTGAATATTGGCCAAAATTATAGTTGCTTGAAATACTATTGTAATACACAGTTACTTTCCTTTACATACAAACCTGAGACTTAGAATTAGGAGCGTTGGACTTGGTTTAAGTGCTAGTTTTACCATGTATAGCTCTTTGACGCAAAGAAAATCACCTCCGAGTCACAGTTAGATGTTATATGGAAGGTCTCTTCCAGCTCTGATATCTTATGATTAATACAAGGGAGGATTCATGCCAATTCGTGTTCAAGTTCTGTCAGTCCTTCTTGTGATTATCAGAACATATTTTGGGGTTGGTAGGTTAGGGATTAAGGCATATTCTGTGACCAAGGATGAAAGAAAGCTGTTTTAAGACCTGCACATTGACCATATGTGGTAGTCATTAAGGCTGTTCACCAATAGTCTGCCTCTCTCGCCTTCCGGGCACATAGTAGGATTGAACTATATTATTTACTTGAAGTTAATTGTGGCCACATGACTAGCGTTAGCCAATGAAATGTGAACATCTATGACATGTGTCATTTCAAGGTGGAAGTTTTAAGAGCAAGTGTATTCTTTGCAGTTTTCTACCCTACATCATGATGACATACAGTGCTCCAAAAAGAAATTGGTCTCAAGTTGAGGATAAGGTAGAGCACAATTCTCAGCCAACTCTGAATGAGCAAGTAATAAACCTTCATTGTTTTAAGCCACTGAATTTTGGGGATAATTATTACCATAGCAAAACCCAACCCTATCCTGATTAACACACTATGTTAGTGCCATGCTCTCATTTAGCAGTTGAGTTCACTGCCATAATACACTGGTGATTCTGATTAATTGTGGGTATGTTGTAAAATTTTTGTCACTATTCATGATGTAAAGTTCATTTAGGACGGACCTACTCTGTCTTGTTACCATTGTATTTGCAGAGTTTGGAATGATTTTCCCCTCTCTTATAAATTAGAGAGATCCAAGGTTATCTCCACAAAGTTATGTTTTTTGAGTGGGAAGAAAGAAATGGAGATAAGGCTATTAACCTGATAATTGGCTGTAATCCTGAGTTCATTCTCTCCAGTTGGTATATCGCCCAGCCATATACCACATTCAGCCCTTTGTATGCCAGCATCATCTCTCAGGCAGGATCAGTATCTAAAAAGCACAAGATTTTAGTTAATGTTTCTATTGCTTTATCATCTCTGGGTATCCTGTTTACATTCACATAAATGAGTGATCATTTTATGCTAAACATATAGCAATTGAAATGGTTATCACACACATAGTCTCCTTTGGGCATGTGATGGGGAAAGATAAATATTTATTGAGAGCCTGCTATGAATAGGTACTTTCAAATATGTTACTTTTTAATAAATGTTTTAATTGATGTAAAACTTGTATACAGAAAAGTATTTAACTCATCAGTATACTGTTCAATGAAATTTCACAAACTAAACATACCTGTATAGTCAGCACCCAGATCAAGAAACAGAATGTGATCAGCACTCCCATCCACCTCACACCCTTTTCCAGTCCTGTTTATCTCAAAGGTAGCCACTATTTGGATTTCTAATAGAACAGGTTAATTTTGCATGTTTTTGAAATTTATGGGAATGGAATCAGAAAATATGTACTACCCTGTGTCCGGCTTTTTTTCTTTCAGCATCATGCTTGGGAGATTCATCCGTTTGTTACATATAGCGATAGTTCATTCTCGTTGCACCTAGTATTCCATGGTGTGACTATACCACAGTGTATTTTATCTATTCTAAATGGGCATGCTAAAGGGCATTTGAGTAATTTACAGTTTGGGACTTTTATGAATGGCACCACTATAAATATTCCAGTACGTGTATTTTGAACACATATGAACACATCTCTTAGGTATATATCTAGGAATGCTATTTATGGGTCCAAAAGAATGCATGTATTCAATTTTAGAATATAGTTAAAAATTTTTCAAGGTGTTCTTACAATTGCAAAAATGGCTACCATTCTCCACCCCTTCCCTTATCCATATCCCTTTGCAATGTGAGTTTGTAACTCCCCGTTAAGAGGTGGAATCTCTTTCCCCCACCCTTGAATCTGGGCTGGCATCCTGACTGACTTTGGCTATATCCCTTGGAAGCCTGCTCAGCTCCCATGTGAATAAGCTCAGGTTAGCCTGCTGGATGATATGCATGTGGCCCGGTCAGCTTTCTCACCCCAGCCATTAGCTAGCCAGCCACCAAACGTGTGAGTGGGGCCATCCAAGACCAGCCCACCCCAGCTTCCTGCCAGATAATTGCTGATAAATGAGTGAGCCTAGCCAACATCAGCCAAGCCTGATCCAGATCAGTAGAACCACTCGACTTATCTTAGACTTGTTAACAGTAATAAATGGTGGTTGTTTTTATAAGCCACTAAAATATTCAGCCATAGGCAGTGGTTGCATATTTCATTATTTTGGCAACAGTGCCAAGAGGTAGGTATTATTAACTTCATTTCCTTGATGAGGAAACTCAGGTGCATACAGTATAGGACACCCAGCTAGAAAGGGGTAGAGCCAGGAATAAAACTTGGCCTGATAACAAAGCGCCTTTTCTCCTATATCACATTGTTTATAAAGTAAAAGGTGCATAAAGAAATAGAAAATTTAGAGTTCTCAGCTTCTATATGATCTCAAACCCCTCCTGAGAAAGTGGTCAATCATGCTGCTCACTAGACAACAGTGGGAAGTGTAACTTGAGCCCCAGCTCCCTCTTACAGCCCAGAAGCTGATTATCCAACTGTCCAACATCTAGTAAAAACTCTCCTGAAAGACAGCTTTTTGGGTCACAGTTTGGAATTTTATTTATCGATGTTTATCTATGTTCATCACTGAGAATTTCTCACATGTAGGATGGCTTGATTTTATTACATTTGATAGTTACATATCTCTTGAACTTTTTATGAATATTAATCTTTCATCACACTTCTGAGTATAAAGAACTTTCTTTGAGGTCATGCCGGTATATGAAAGAGGATGTGAAAAGGGCTAAGTTAGAAGAACCAACCTTAGGCACATTCAACAGGTTGTAGGCCTTTCACAGGAGGAGGTCACAGGTATTTCATCCTTGAAATCAAGTGACATGTGGGTATGCAATTTGGGCAAATTTTAAGTGTTTGTACAGAGGGATTGATTGAAGATTGGCAGAGGGCACAGAATGGTAGTGTCTTCCTCCCATTCCTGGATATTTCTGTTCTAGTAGTGGCCTCCCTCCCAAATATTATGTACGGGAAAAATGTGTACTTTGGTGATAGGGAGTCCTGAGTTAAAATTCTAGCAAAGGAGCAGCCTCTGAGTGTACACTTTGGATAGATTGTACAAGGCATGGGACTGTATAACACAGTGAACCCTGTGGTGGATGGTGGACTGTGGTTAACAGCACAAATATGAGAGTGTTCTCTCCTGAACTATAACAAATGTACAATACTAATACATGGTGTTAATAATGGTGGTATGGAAAAAATATACCAAATGTAAGCTGTAGACCATAGTTAGTGGTAATAATCTGATGATGTTCTTTCATAATCTGTAACAAATGTTCCACAGCAATGCAAGGGGTTGGTGGAGGGGTGATGTATGGGAATTCTGCACAATATGTATGATTGTTTTGTAAGTTCATAACTTCTCTAATAAAAATATATTTAAAAATTTAAAAAATTCTAGCAAAGGTCACTTAGTTTATCTGAGGTGCAGTTTACTCATGTAAAGCATTCCTTATTCAGTAGTAAAGGGATATATGTGTACATCACCCCTGCACAGTGTCTACCAGAGCAGACACTTACAAATGATAGCTATTAATATTGTTGCATTATTATTTCTATTCCCACCCTGACCATCTACATACCACAGCATTTTTTTCTCTCCATCCCTAGCATAGTCTAGAAGAAACTCTTCAAAATGCTGTTGGCTGCCCATCTCAATAAATCAGCAAATATTCCTATTTTGTGCACTGCAAAAATACAAAATAAATGTAAGGCATGGTCTTCCTTGCCTAGCAGGAAGGATAAGATAATTTCCCAAATGACTTCTATAAAAGTAGAAGCAGTTCCACTGAGGTTTGGAGAGAGAAAGGATGGAATCTAGATGGAAATCTGAGGTCAGGAAAGAAGTGGTATCATTGGCGAGAAGGTCATTCCAGGCAGAATCAGCAGAATGGGAAAAGGTTTGGAGTCAGAAGAGGGAAAGGCATACTTGGCAAATGATGAGTTTGATTAGTATATGGTAGGGATTGGAGTCATGGGAGAGACTGCTGGAAAAGGAAGACCTTGAAGCAAGGAGAAGGCCCCTGGGCTTGATTCAAGAGGTAATGACAGAATTTAGGTAGATGCTTGAGGAAGATAAACCTGACAGAAATGAAGAGTATGGAGGAATCAGAAGCAAAGAGGCCAGAGGGGAGATCATTGCAGTGTCCGAGTGTAAGGAGTGAAGGGCTTTGTTAGAAGTGGTGTGGGGGCAGTTGCCATAGAAAGGAAGAGACATTAGGAAGGCCATTCAGTGATAGAATCGACTAGACATGGCCACTGAGGTGAAAGAAAAAAGTCAGATATGACTCAGAAGTTTAAGCCTGGATTACTAGGTACACAGCATGGCCACCAACAGAAGCCAGAAAGGCAGGCAGGCTCAGCTTGTGTGGGCAGAGTATGATGAAGTTGTTGTGGCCATATTGAGGGTTCGGACCACCCTGCTGGAGTTGTTCTTGCAGGCAGCTGGAGATTCACAACTAGTGTCAGAAAAGAGTTGTATGCTGGAGACAAGAGTTGGGTGTCATCCAAAAATGAAGCTCAAGTGATCTTTCATTGTGGAACTTAAAACTTCCAAGTCATCCAGGGAAGTGGGAAAAGAGGAAGTGAAATTCTAATAGGCCTGTAGCAATTTATAGCACTAAAATAAAAGCGGCATATATATCTGTGAGTTGTCTAGGAAAAACACATTGGTGATCAGCAATGAGAAAAATTCTTCTGGGAATATGGCCAGGAGCACAAGGCCTTCCTGCTTGTTGCTTCAGGCTCTAAATCTCTTTTCCAATCTTGGGGAGGCTCCCAGTTCCTGCCTAGTTCCTTTCTCCAGCTCTGGCTTCAAAGCCTGGCTCAGTTTTCCAAATTTTCCCCTTCATAGAGTTTCAAAATAAGCTCACATTCTCCATTTTTTGTAGCCTAAGCATTTCTGTTGCAGGCACAGAAATAGACAAGAGGTAACGAATGGTGACTAAGTTGTAGACTTAAAATGAAATCTTTAAAATGCTGATATTCAGTATCCTTGTACTACATGCAAATATCAGGCAGTGGTGCACTAGAGCCTGCTCGTGAGAGCCAATTGTTAAATTTTCAAAGGTTTTTGCAAGCCAGTGGTTAAACATGGCCATTACTGAAAATTAAATTACATAAACATAAAATCAAATAAATTATATTACAAACAAAGGTGATACCCCAAAGCATCACTTCCTGATTATTTTACTCTTTATGTGCTTGAGGTTATTTGTACTTATTGAATCTGTATGGTGGAAATACTATATAATGGTGTACTACTGTGTATCATTTCCCAACTCCACATTCAGTGACATCAAAGTAGAATCTTGAAATCATACGTGGTGGAAGAATTTATACCACAAAAAATTGGCAAATACTGCAAATGAGTTTTTTTTTTAAGCTTTTGATCTTCTCTCTCAGAGATTCATTTATTAAACATCAAGCAGTGCACCACTGCTGTCTAGCATGTGTAATGCCAGAGAAAAAGCAAGATATCATGGATTGAAGCACTAGGTTGGAGTTCCAGTTCCATTTCTTGCTGATGAACCTCGAACAAGTCACTAAACCTCCCTTGAGTCCCTGTGAAAGGGTATATTGAAAACTCTACTCACGAAGTCCCATATACTCCATCTCCACCTCTTGTCTTGAGATTTAGCCTGCCCAACTGTGTCTAGGTGGGACGGTTGACCAGGCTGTGCCTAATGCAGGCCGAGTGCATTTTGGTTGTCATCCAATGGGATGTTTGATCCTTCTAGAGTCAGTGTTTAACCTTCTCTCTGGTAGCATATACGACTAGTCAAATTATCTTACCCTAATTACAGGGGAGGATCATGGCCTAGATCAGACCAGTTATGTTAAGCTATAACCAAGACTCTCTCATTTCCTTCCTCACGCTAGGAGAGAGCTCCCCTTAAACCTGTCACTACATTACAATATCAAAATACTTTAAAATACAATTTCAATAATACACATGATCTCTAGCAAGGGAAAAAGTATGTGTACTTATGTGTTTTTCAGGTACCGTCATGGAATACATACAATAGATGTATTTTTCTAATTCTTGGTAGAGTTAGGAGCTAAAAGAAACCTCCAAGATGGAGTTTCAAAAACTAAAAAGCATATATGCATTAAAAAAGTGCAGAAAATGATTTGAATCCCACATGATGACATTTTGTCAAACCATCTGTAAAATTTATTTTGATGGGTTTCCGAGCCCATGTTTTGAGCCTGAAAAGTACATTCAAGTGATTTGTGTCAGTTTGTATGATTGGATGGTTGGCCTAGTTAATTCTACCACCTGTCTCAGTCATCAGTTCTTATTAATTCTCATTTGATGAGGAAAAACAATCTCTTGAATACTGTCTTCTTTGCAAGCACTAAATGATGTTTCATTTTAATTTAGATATCAGTATATCTTTCTGTGTCTTGAAGCCTGCTGTTGTAAATTCAGATTCTCCACATTTGTTCATATAATGCATTGCTATTTGTGTAACAAAAAAGAACTTTTTTGTTATTAAAAGAACAAAACAGTCATGGAAGTTGAATGTGTCCAACAACTTCTACACATTCAAGGGATAGGTCTAAGAATGCAGATCTTGGGTTTGCATATTGCTTATTTCAGATTCGTAAAATTTTATACATTACTACATTGAATATCTGATTCCAGTGTTACAGGATTGGGACTAATAAGTAGGTAAGAGATGAAGCAAATGGCATGATTGAGTCAATTGCAATGGCACAAAGAAATTGAAAACTAAAGAGTCAATCTATTGCGTATTATGTTAAAGAATAATCCCAGATGTCAGATATGCCAGAACGAGCTGGAACCACCCAAAGAAAAGCTAAGGGGTCCTGAAAACAAATATATCTATAAGAAATTTCAGAGTTTCCAAGTACTTATATACAGAAATGAATGCAGAGATTGCAAAGTCATTGCATTAGTTAGAATACAGGTAAACATGACTATGGAATGTATCTTCAGTCATGATACTTCAGATGATAGGCTATAAATAAAACTGGAAACCTAAACATTACTTTTGACTCCTAGTTCAACTAGATAATCTAGGATACTGGCCACACACTTGGATTCTTCTTTAGGAGATCAACATGCATATTAATATATGGATTTGTGTGTGTATATGTGGGAAATCATTACAATTAGTCTTTCAGTCTCTTCTTGTGGCATCTTTTGTTCATATTTTCAAGAGACACTTTATTGAGGGCCTTATATGTGTGAAACATGGAAGATCATGCAATGAAAATGAATAAAGTCTCTCGCACAAGAAATTTCACTTACTTTAGGGGAAAAAAGACACTTTAATAATTGTGGTGTAAGGTAAAAATGGAGAGAAACAAGTCCTCCAAGAATATCTACCTACCTTTAAATTTTAATCTAAGAGTTGAGTGCATTTTTTTAACCAACATTAGAAAGATATTTTAAAAGATCTTTAAACTGAGGTTTGAAATTCAAGTTGCCTTTTCAAACCGTTTTGAGACTTTCAAAAGTAAAAATGCTCTGAATCACAGGAATGGAAGGAAGTAAGGAGAAAGGCATCTGGGTAGACAGATGGGACCTGAGAGGGGAAAGACTAGGCTCTGGGGGTCTTTGGAGCCAACCCTTCTCCCCACCGAGCCCTCATTTCCCTCTTCAGGCAGCAGAGCAACTGGTTTTGGGCTTTGTTCCAGCAAAAGCAAAGTTAGGGTTTTGACAGAATTGGGCATGTTAATCAAGAGAGATCAGCACAAATAAGTCCATTTAGAGCTTCCATTTTGTTTAGCATCAGAACTAAACCAATCATCTATCAAATACAGACTTAGTACACTGTCAGTTAATGATTGTCTTCATAACAGTTATTGGAAAGTTACTCCATTTTTTGGGTGACTTTTTTTTTTTGCTATAATTACTTTTCACCTGAAATCACACTAAGTAAATAAACTATAAGAAGTAATATGTCAACATTAACCTTTTCAGAAAAAGACACATTCCACGGTTTACTTGAAACAATAATCTCCTAGTCAGAAAAAGTCATATGGAACGTATTTGAATTGCATGTCTTACTGGGATGAACCCAAATGCTTTGCTTTGGGTCCATATACTTGGTAAGAGAAGTTGCTTACAAATCTTCAGTCTGTAGGGTGTGTGTGCTATTTCCACACCTCTCAAAAATTAACCTATAATTTGACCTACAGGTGGTTTTCTGTGCTAGAATATTTTTAAGGCCATTTTGAGTACAAGATAACCATGACCTCCCAAAAGGTTGAAAAATTAGTGGAGGAAACTGGGCAGAAATAAAAAATACACCTTTTCTGCCACTCCCCAACCCCACTCTGAAGACTTCCCTTCCTTCTTTGCCAAGTGTAATAATCTTTTATTATATTTCATGTCAAATAGTATTCATTTACTTTCACATTATTTTTTTCTTATAAAAATACCACTTCCATTGTTCAGTTGAAATAATTTTCTATTTGTAACAAATTAACCTGGGTACCTCAGGTTGGGATGGGATGCAGCATAATTTTTCCCATGAACATGAATGGGAATATATTTCCATTTAAAGACTGCATGTTGCAAACAGGTTTTCGGGTACAATTTAAAGTCACTAAGTGAGGGCTAAATGTATTTCTTGAGGAACTACTATGTTTTAGAAATCATGCTAAGCACTGAGGGAATGTTTGCAGAAAAGACTGACCTGTTCTCTGCCCTCTTCGTGTTTACAGTCAAGCTGGGAAAATGATTGAAATCATTTTCGGTTTTCCAGAGATATGGCTCTACTGCTTGCACTTTCTGAGAGTATTTGAGCATCCAGCTGGTGAATTCATGAAGCCAGATTCAGGGGGATGTATCACTCTAAGAGCCTGATCTCTTTCAAAACGTTAACATCTGCCCTCATGGTCTTCTGGAATATGCATTTATCTTAGAAACCTGAGTTAATGATGCTTTTGAGACTGTATAGGCAGAGTTATGCCCTAAGAAAATCTTGTTCAATATTTAGTAATCATAACAATTGCCTTTATTTGGGACCTTTTATGGATCCATGACCCTGAACCCTCCTAAGAACACTTGCTTTGAAGCTCCTGTGTGAGGTTTAAAGCCTGGAGCACCAGGCATTTGCAGTCCTGATGTGGCTGCGTAAAGGTCTTTCCGAAGCAGTCCACTTCATGTTCTGGCAGCCCAGACTTACAGGCAGAGGGTACAGCCAGAAGGGAAAAGGGCAGCATGTCCCCCAGGGTGGGGGAGACATGGAAGCGAAGGCCCATACCTGGCCCAGTCAGCTGAAACACGAATGGGGCAATCCCCCCCATTGCCTCCACTGCTCTGCTGTATGTCTGGGGCTCTGTCAGCCACCAGGTGGGGATGAAATGAGATGCACACATCACACAGCCTCTGGCATATTATTGCTCTCACAAAGCGGTAATGTGTCATCCAAGCTGCTTTCCTAGACAACGAGGCAAAGATAGGCAGCTTCTAAATCGCAGCTCTTTCACAGATTTCTGAGTTTCCTGACTGGTAAAGCCACTTAATATGCTTTTATTTGCCTTTATATAAACCCCCAAGCTTAGGAAAAAGGAAGGAGTGGTCACTTGTACTGTAAATGTGTTTAACCATATCTATAAACACGATTGCAGATGTTACCACTGCTACAAATAGCGCAGCAATATTTCCACAACAGTTTGGCATGATGGTGAGAGCCTAGATCCTAGAGCTCCACTACATGGATTTGACTCCCAGCCCAGCCACTGACTAGCTGCATCCTTGGATATGGCAGACACACCCTAAGGTGTCACACCTTTATGTAATCCCCTTTCCTTGGGTGCAGGCAGAGCCTATGACCTGCTTCTAGCCAATAGATTATGGCAAAGGTGATGAAATGTCACTCTTTTGATGAGGTTATGTTATATGGCAAAGTTACGTGGGCTTAGGTTGCAGTATATGAGATGATATTTTAGCAAAGTGCATAGAGAGACTCCTTTGATGGCTCTGAAGAAATAAGTTGACATGTTGTGAGAGGACCACATGGCAAGGAACACCAGGTGCCTTCTAGGGGCTGGCCAACAGCCAGCAAGAAAATGGGAACCTCAGTGCTTCAACCACAAGAAAATGAATTCTGCCAACAACCGGAATGAGCTGGGACGTGAATTCTTCCCTAGGGGAGCAGAGCTCCCACATGACAATGCAGCCATTTGACATCTTGATTTCAGCCTTGTGAGCCCCTGAGCAGAAGACCCAGCTAAGCCATGCCTAGATTCCTGACCCATGGAAACTGTGAGATGATAAATGCATGTTGTTTTAAGCTGCTAAGTTTGTGGTAATTTATTAAGCTGCAATAAAAAGCTAACATACTGGGAAAGTAATTTAATCTGTTTTGTGCCTAATTTCCTCATTTGTTAGAAAATAGAGAATATAATCCCCATGAGGTTGTTGTGGGAATTAGATAAATATGTATAAATCACTTAGAACACAGTCTAGCTCAGACTAAACACTTTATATGTGTCAGCTGTTATGAATACTGTTATTATTTTTATCAATTCAAAGTTATTAAAATGACTTCATTCGTTGATTTGGCAGCACACACTTTCAGTCACTAAGTAGC
This sequence comes from Cabassous unicinctus, assembly GCA_029593785.1. Taxonomy (NCBI): domain Eukaryota; kingdom Metazoa; phylum Chordata; class Mammalia; order Cingulata; family Chlamyphoridae; genus Cabassous; species Cabassous unicinctus. The sequence goes on from JAQZBX010038877.1 coordinate 18,107, forward strand.
AGAATTTTGGAGCCGTAATTTTGCACTAAAGTAGCACTGGATGATTGCTCAATTAATTAATCTCCTCCCTAAAAATGGAAGAATCTATATGGAGTTGTGAATGGGGAAATAGAAATCTTAAAATAATAAAACCAGATATATAAGGAGTCCTCAAGAATGGATAAACAATTTGTGGTGTATGCACACAATAGAATACTATTTAGCATTTCAAGTAAATGAACTAGAGCCACATGTGTCAGTATTAATACTGGGAGAAATATTGTTGAGAAAAAATAGTTGCACCAAGATGCTCAGCTTAATACCATTTATTATTTTAAAATAAGCACTATAAATAATTATGATACATACATATACTAAAAGTATAAAGATACACAGCTAATCCTAAATGAGGGGAAGAGGTTATATGGATTGGGGCTGGACCACAGAAGGGCTTTACTTTATGCAAATAAACCACATGGTTAACATTGGTTAACTCTGGGTAGTAAGTACAGACATTCGTTAAATTATCCTTCTGTACTTTTCTGTATGTTTTTTTTATTATTATTTTTTATTTTTTTTATTTGTAAAATGATATATAATACATATGCATATATGTGCATTTGTTTACATAAATGTTATTTGTTCTGTATGTTTTAAATAGTTCTTTTAAAGAATCATATCTGGCTACTGGCCTGTGAATTAGGAGACCTACGTTCTCATTTCTGCCCTGTCACTAGCAAATTGCATGACCAGGGGCAAACCATTTTGCTTTTTCAGTTTCTGGTTTTCTCATTTGTCAAGGGGTGGAGAAGGCAGAAAGTTAATGGGTGATTTCATACATTCCTTCAAGTTACAGGGTTTCAAATTCCTTTATTCCTTGCCTCCAAGAAGAGCTATATGCAAAAGCATCCCAAACCTGTTCTTAAATTCCTCTGGAACAACTCTGTCCAATATGATGGCACTTGTCACATGTGGCTGTTTACATTTAAATTAATTGAAACTAAAAAATTCAGTTCCTTAGTCACACTAGCCCCATTTCAAGTGCTCAGTGGGGCTAGTGGCTACCATATTGGACAAAACAGATAGTTCTATTGGACAGCACTGTGGAAGGAACATCAAAATGTGATGTGATACCCTGTTCCAGTATGTTTAGAGCCTTCATAAACAGTTTTTATCCAAAATATATCTAATAGGTTGGATTATCCATCAGAGTCAGCATTTAAAAGGAGAATTTAAGTTCCTTTAATCAAGAAGTAAACTTAGATAGCAGAGAGAAAAACTGAGGATTACATATTAGATTTTCCCAAACTGGAGTCTGCAGGATGTTGTGGTGACAACTTTATCACTTTGTTCATTCCAAAATCTGTTAAATTTCACTTCCAGTTCTAATTTCTATTGATTCCCTGACTCAGCCATGCTCAAGTTATATTCCCTCCTTCAAAACACACTTAAAACTTTGAAACTGGTAAACCAAGTGTAATCAATTTTTTAATATGTCCACTTTAAATCTGAAATAACATTCTATGTAGCCATTCATTCATTCAGAAGGTATTTAAGGATTATCTACTCTGTGCTGGGCACCCTTCTCTGCACAGGAAAGAAAAGACCTAAGCCCAGTGTCAGCTTTCACTCTATACCAGAAAGTGGATTGGGAGCCAGGTGCTATGTGTTTGCATAAGTCTGCACTTTTCAATAATCTAGTGGTTCTCTAACCAGGCATCAGCATCACCTTGAGGGCTTGTTAAACCAGACTGCTGAGTCCCACCCCCAGAGTGTCCGATGCAGTAAGTCTGGGGTTGGGACTCGATAATTTGCATTTCTGACAAGTCTGGGGAGCATATCTTGAGAACCCACAGATGTGGGCTATCTTAATTTGTCCTCAAGAGTCTGTGCATTAGGTGTTACCACCATTTTAAAGACAACGAAGTAGAGAGTTTAATAACATATCTAAGCTATTAGAGTTGGTAAGAGGTGACATTAGGGATTGATTTTGGATCTCCTCATGGCAAACCCAGTGCATTTTTCACTTAAATGGTTTGATCTCCTAGAGCGGTCAGAACTGAGCTGGTAGAAAGAACAGGTTACACAGAGAACATCACCCAAGCTCTTCCTCTATCCATTCCCTTTCTGCCTTATTTTAACGTGACAGTTGTGGACTTTGATTTCTTGTCGCTATTTCATCATAAAAAACAAAACGTTAAGTTCATCAGTCAGAAATCATTGTCTTTTCTGCACCATGTGTCATACAAGAAATACTGAAGCTAAATTTTAGCTTCTCAAATTTTTTCAATAAGCCAATTCCACCTAATAAAAATTTGCAGTCAGAGTAATTTCAAACTCTCAAAGGGATGCCTAGCCTTCTAAATCCAGGCTTTATCTGCCTAGGAAGCCAGTGATTCTAGCTTACTATATAAATCAAGTTGAGCTTAATGGAATTTCAAGTTAGGCAAGGCAGTGGAATCTAGTGATCTGTTCTTTCCCATAAGCTCTAGAGCAGTAATTCACAACCAGAGTGATTGTGCACCCCAGGAGATATTTGGCAATGTCTGGAGAAATCTTTGCTTGTCACACTTGGGGGATGGGAGTGCTACTGGTATTTAGTGGGCAGAGGCCATGGATGCTGCTGAGCATCCTACAATTCACAGGACAGCCACCCTCCCCCCCACTACAAACTTATCCGGCCCCAAATGTCAATCATGCCCCACCTCAGACCCCAATGTGACAACCAAAAGTATCTCCAGATATTGCCAGGTGTCACCTGGAGGGAAAAAATCAGCCCTGAAAGAGAGCCACTGCTCTAGAATTAAAATGAAGTCTTACTAAGCATCTTTCCTTAAAATGATTTTTTGAGAAGAGAATCCTTTTATGTCATATGTAAGTCCTCTGGGGCCCTGTAAGTTCTGTAGGGCAGTCATTGCCCTTTGGGAACCCCAGGAAGAATCAGGCATAGATTGTAAACTTGTAAGTGAAAACTATTAAAAAAGACCAAAAGTAAGAAATGTATACATGTCTGCCTGACCTTTTTAAAAAAGACCTGGGTAATTGAGGTGATTCACTCATTCTTATTTAAAAAGAGAGATTTCAAAAACAGGTTTGAGTGTGGGGAAATCATTCTATTTACGAGCCTTAGTTACTCAGAAAAAAACTGGCTCAGACAGTTTAGGAATTCTACCTAAAACGTATAAGGACATGTGTTTAGTGGTTTGGATTAAATTCAGTTTCTGGAGATTTAAAACGTAGTGTTTATTCTTTTCAGAGAAAAAGTAGCTTTGCCTCTTTTTGAAAAGTAGAAAAGTGAAATATCACATTATCTGAATCTCCAATTGTGAGTATTTAAAATGGCTTCTGGTTTCTATGTTGTAAGCTACGGTCATGAGAAAGGTCAGAGCTAATTCTCCAGGGAAAGGACCTGCTCTCGCATAAACCAGAAAAAAAGGAGACCTGGGTTAGGCTCTTAAAGAAATTTGCAGCCCCACAACTATCCAGCCCACAGAAATCCTTCCTTAATTCTCCTAGGCACCTAAATTGTAAACTGAACAGGGATCATAGGTCATGGCAGGATGTAACTGAGGGAGTAGGGAATTTGGTATCAGAAGCTCTGGTTAAATTCTGCTTTCCCTATTTACCAGCTAGGAACTTTGGACAAGTTGCTGTACCTTTCTGAACCTTGGCTTTCTTAGCTGTAAAATGGAGTAGTAATTCCCACCATATAGGTTTGTCATGAAGTTCAAATAAAATGCATGTGAAAGGTTTTTTAAATTCTGTAGTGGAATGCAAAAGCGACTTTAGCCTTCTTTAATTATCCATAGCAGCCATTCATTCATTTGCTCATACATCTACCAGCAGTCATTTATTGAGAACCTAACACTCCTAACTATGGTGAATAACACCAGCCTGTAGCCTGAGAGGCCATGATTAGCCATGATTAGCCAAGAGGCCAGCTCCAGAATCCAAAGCCATGAAATTCCCTTTGCCCGTGCCAGTTCTTCACCAAGGTGAACGTAAGCCAGACTCTACCTTCAAGGAACTTCAGTTTTATAAAAAGATATAGTTCCCCAAAGCTGAATTTTCAAAGCGCTCAAAATACAGCAGAATTCAACTCATTTTTCTACACATTTTTCCTTTAGTATATTATTCATACATGCCCAATAGACCCTAAATGCATCTACTTCTCCAAGCTAAGCCATCTGTCGCATGTAAACATCAAGGATGCATGCATCTAGTTAATTATGGTTCTCAAAACCCAATGAAGGAACATTGTATTAGGTGTTGAGGCTGACATTACAGTGGAAAAATGAAAAATATATTTGTGTCCTAATACATTTTCATGATAGGTTTACTGATAAAGACAGAGAATTTGAAATAAGCAAGAAAATATAAGGCCTCATAAACAGAGCTACATACATCGACAAAGAGGTGCAAGGAATGAAACTACAGAAAAGTGTCATTCATGTAATAGAAAAGCATTCTAAAGTCTTTCGAGGGGAAATGTGGGGAGCAAAATGGAGTTTTCCAAAATTCCAAGTTCATATATACAATTTTGCTTTCATGAGCCTCTTAGGCCAAATGCAAGTCCATACTGAATATATAAGGATGGATAACCTCCAATGAGGAACAGTCCTATCAAATATGTTTTATGGTAGCCATTCTTTCAACAAACATTCGTTGAATGTGAATTATTTATTAACTTAAATTACTATTCCAGTATAAATAAACTGTAAATTAAACTAATGATGAAATTGCTATCTCTAAATGAAGGGTATTACAAGCTTGCGTATTCATTTTAGTGATTTTTCTCTTCCTTACAATATCAAATAAGAACTCTTCTTTATGCTGCATTAGAAAGGGACATAAAACAGGGACTATTAAATCAATTATCTTAGAATATCACAGATAATTTTTCATATATTTAAAAGTAAGAAAATGAATACATCATGTTGATATACCCTAATTCTTAGAATAGGTACAATGCCAGTTGGTGTCAGATGAATGATAGAAAACATGATACAATGCTGCTACATCCCTTTGACTGGTAGGGCCTGACCAAAGCCTCACATGTCTTCAGTATCTTAACATTGAAGGCAGTAAACCCTACACTTTATTCTCACCAAGGCTTTGTCTAAGGAACTTGGGTAACTCTAATTTAGTCTCAATAATT
>JAQZBX010038878.1:0-23270 GCA_029593785.1 Cabassous unicinctus
GCTACACTTCTTATTCTGGATTTTGTCTTGAGCCAAATTCAGTGGGGCATATGTTTCTGCCCTGGTGAGTGAAGATCTGTGTAGGAGAAGTACATTTTTTTGTGTAATTAGCAGAAACAGCTAGCCCCAAGTGTGAATACCAGGTTAAAAAGAAACAGAAAAGATGGCTTGCAATGGCATTTTATCTTTCTTCCCAAATTTTGGTCATTTGTCTACCACCTCTACTATTCTAGCTATGTTTCCATACCCCTCATACTATTATTTAACTATTTAACTGTTATTTAATCAATTTGATGTTTTTAACTTAAATTTGTCTCAAAACTTTATATTGTTGGTATAAACATAAAGCCAGTAAGTGGAAGGTAATTAAATAATAAATACTTAGCTATTAATCATTTAAAAAGTGTATTCCTATAACATATTTTCCCCAGTTTGGGAAATGTCGCTTTCATTGTCTAGCACTGGATTCTTAGTGGGATCTCTGGATTCTGTAGACACCCACAAGAAACACAGGATTAAAGAAAGTTGTCCAAAATAGAGGCTCTGCAAGGCCTCCATGAACTAATGTTTGATGGAGCAGAGACAACACTTCATATTCTGTCAATTTAGATGTGTGTGCTTCTGCAATCACAGAATCTTAGAACTTGGAGCAGAACTTAATCCAACCTCAGCCATAGGCTTAAGGCCCTGGAGAGAGAATATGATCTGCTCCCCTCACAAGTGGACAGTGGTAGAACAAAGTCAGTTCTCCTGATCTTCCTAAAGTGCTTTTCCTGCTTCTCCATATAGCTCTCTGCAAGTAATCCAGACCCATTTTACACAAATGTCAAAGAAGCTTATGAATATAAGATGCTACCCCCACCACCAATGCATATTCACTGACTACCAAATGTACTTTATTCCTAGGAAAGGGTTTACTGCTATGGTACCTATCTTCTAAGAAATGGGAATTCTGGGACTTCTAGAGTCTTTCCATGTGTAATACTTACTGATAATCCATTGAAAGGATACAGTGGGATCCACAATAGCCAAAAAATTATCCAATGCACTTCAATCTCTTCCTTAGACCGTACCTTTGTTATGGTGGGTCTCAGTGTTTCTAAGGACTTGTACAGGGTGGATACTTTGAATGGTTGGGGGCTAACTTCTAGCTATACAAGGAGGCTAATATGAAAAGGTCTCCGATTGTAAGCTCACTGATTATCTTAATTTTGAGTTGCTTTTCTCAGGCTTATGCTTGGCAAAAACATTCAGCAAAGTACTGGCCAGCATTTAAATTTGACAGGTTTCTCCTCCTGCAGCCCTTCCCACAGGCAGATAAAGCCTCTTGGCATCCCTTATGGACTCCTTGTGCCATCAGGACAAAGGCTTAGTTAGGAGAGCAAGGAGGCCTGGCTAGGCTACAAGGTAGAGCAGTATAGACCAGGATTGATGATGAGTTTGGGATTTTAGGAGAAAGAGCATAACCCAAAGAGATAAATGGGAATCTGAAACATACAGACAGAGAAAGAAAGGTGCTTCCCAAAGTGCAGGCAAGTAGGCTTGTCCCCAGCTTGGATTCAAAAGAACCAGGGAGCATAGGCAGGAAACAGGCTCCAGATATGCAATTAGATGCTTGCACAGAAGTTTTACAAAGAGCAGATAGAATAATCAATGCTTCCCAAATGCAATTGTGCAAGTACCATCTTTACAATTCTTGCCAATCAGCAGAAGACTCAGACTATCATTTACTTCAGATTTTTCTATAAATCACCTTTTTAATCTATATAAATTTAGCCACCTCCTAAGCAATATATCTGTGAAAGTATTGCTTTTATGTGCTAGTTATAAATTTTCCTAATGCATATTAGAATATATATATTAATAGAAAAAAATCTATCCATGAACCAACTAAACTAATCTTCCACAACACCAGTGATAAACATATAAACAACATTTTGAGCAGCAAGGAGCTAGCAGATGGGGCCAGGCAGCTTTAGATTCCAGAGATGGCCACAGTAAGATGTATGGAAAAGATAGGTTGATTTGTTTCAAGTCCTGGAGCTGTCATTTCCTGTCTATATGAGTGCATGCAAGGCACTTAATTCTCTCTCTCTTTTTTTTAGACATTACCAGGGATTGAACCCGGGACCTCATACATGCGAGGCGGGCGCTCAACCACTGAGCTCCACCTGCTCCACCTTAATTCTCTCTTAAAGGATAATTTCCTTGTCAATATATAGGGATAATAATAGCACTTACATTACAGGATTATGAGGTTAGAATGAGATGATCTATAAAAAGCCTTTTAATAAACCCTAAACACATCTTGTTTATCATTTATTTAGTAAGATGGTCAGGTGGGCAGCTGACCGAAGTAGAGCAGGTAGAATTCAGTGTCTGGATAATCCAGAAAGCGAGGACCAGGGTCCTAAGGAAGACGCCAATGGGAGAAACAACAAAGCCTTAGGCAAGAGGGACCAGTCGTAGACACTGAGCACACCAGTTGGGAATAACAGCTCAGGCTTCTTGATTATTTACTGTGTACCAGGCATAGTTCTGAATGCCTTATGTGAATTATTTCATTTAATCCTCATCAGCACTCTATCAGCTATGTATTAATATCATGCCCATTTTATAGATCGGGATCTGAGGCAGAGATGTGGGTCACGGCAGAGAAAACACTTAGACCTGGGCAATCTGGCTCCCTCATCCTTTGACCTGCTGCACAATATGGCCTCCAAGGTACAGAAGCCAGAAGCAAGACTGCAAATGCTGAGGCTGCAGTTCAGTGGTCTAACAAAGAGACTGGGCCGCAGAGGGAAACTCATCTCCAGAGGGATGGGCAGCCTGGGTCAGGGCACAGAGAGAGAAAGTCTGAGCTCCGAGCACATCAGGCATGAGCTGGACCCTGAACCACCCTCTGCCATGTTCAATGCTCAGGCCAGAATTGGGAGTGAGCCCTCAAGGAGCAGGTGGGGATGCCTGTGGGTGGGGGAGAGAAGCCCAGAATCAAGGAGTTCCAGGTACAGGGCAGGCTGTAAAGGAGAGGACTTCAAACTCAAATGCCTGCCTGGACCAGGCAAGTTCTATAAATGACCATGCCCACCTAAATTTGTAGTTGTTCCTCAGTTCCTCAGCCTATTTTTGCCCTGCAGGAAGGCAAGCCTAGTGTTATCACATAATCCAAGTTTTTAAGAGCAGCCACAAAGTTGGACTTTAATATGAAACCTCCATATTTTTTAAAGATGGCAAATAATTTAACAATTTTAAAAGTATATCATGCAGTGCAAACACAGCACATCCACACCCCTGCCCACTAGGCTTTTATAACCTACCCAGCATGATGGTTAAGTGCACAGGTGTTAAGAGACAAGTGGACCTGGTGTTTCAGTTATCTATTGCCATGTAATAAACTACCCAAGAACTTATGGCTTAAGAGAACAGCTGTTTTATTTCCTTATCATTCTGTGGGTCATGGGCAGGAACATGGACAGGGCTTGACAGGATGATGCTACCACATCACATGGTATCAGATGGGGTCATTCATTCATTCAGCCTCACTCAGCTAGAGACTGGATTGGGCTGGAAGATCCAAGAAGGTCTCATTCACATTTCTGGTGCATTGTTGCTCTCTCACATGGCGAGCTTGAGCTCCCCCACAGTGTGGAGGTCTCAGGATGATCATAGTTATTATGTGACATCTGACTGCCAAGAGGGTAAGGGAACATTCCAAGATGAGCAAAGGTGGAGGCTAGAACCCTTAACATCTGCCTCATTTTGCTGGGCAAAATCAGTCAGAGTCAGCCAAGATTCAAGGACAGAGAGAGGAAATGAACTCTACATCTCCAAGAGGGGAAAGGCAAAGAATCTGTGGCCATCTTTAATCTACCATACTTGGGTACAAAACCCAGCTCCACCACTTACTAACTATTGCACCTTAGACAAATTGTTTAGCCTCAGCTCCCTCATTAGAAAAATGCAAGTAATAATATTTACCTCATTAGATCATGGTAAGGATTAAATAAGAAAGTGGATATAAAGTGATTAGCACAATGCCCAGAGGATAGTAAGTATTCAACAAATGGTAGCTGTTTTCCTTCTCTATCTACCAAGAGCTGATTTTCCTCAAATGTTATGATGCTTAGTAACCTCAATCTTGAGAACATGATTCTGGATAGGAATGTTCAAGCATAATAGAAACATTATCTACCAAGATGTTATGCAAAAGGGAAATGCCCTCAGATATCAGTCTTCCAGCAATCCCACATGAAACCTGTGTCCAAGCCAAAACAGAAGCTATCAATTGAAAGCTTTATCTTCAAAAGCTAACCTTTAAACATTCCAAAAGTCTATGTTAGAAAGCAGAACACTGGATCCAGGCAATCGCTGTTTTGAGACTGACCTTCAAATGATAATTTCATTTATTGGCATGTTTATTCTAGTTCCTAAATCTGCTTTGTGTCTTAAACAGAGTATGCATCAAAAATATTCCCACTGCTTGCATTCAAAGCCCAATAATTTAATTAAACTGGGTCATGTATTAATGGAAGAGAACTGGAAATTTTTCCTTGGTAAAGAAATATGTGTGGGAAGCAGCTGTGGCTCAATTGGTTGGACTCCTGTTTACCATACCCGGGGCCTCCTGGTGAAGGAGCTCCCGCTTGGCACAGTGAGCTCAGGGCCCCGCGTGGTGCAGAGAGCTGGTGCAACAAAGGAAGACAAGCAGCAAGGGAGGGATAAATAAATAATAAATTAAAATATATATATATGTGCACACTAGGAAAGCAGTTCTCCCCACTTGGAAATGTCTGGTGACATTTTCGGTTGTCGCAGCTTGGGAAAGGATGTGGTACTACTGGCATCCAGTGGGGCAGTGCTAAGCATCCTACAGGACCACCCCCACAACAAACGATTAACTGGCCTCCAATGTCACTAGTGCCAAGGCTGAGAAGCCCTGTGCTAAGGACACCCCTGCAATGCAATTTGCTTTAAGAATTGCTTTAAAGTCTGGATGGAACAGGCTGACTGGGAATCCCCTCCCGCAATTTTGTGACTAAAGGACCGTATGGACTTTACTATTTTGCCTATTAGGTATAAGCCTCTATATGGACTCAGAAGCATATGGCTGGGGGTGGGAGGTACATTGTAGGAAACAATTTCTCTGAAAGTGCTGCTTTTTCGGCAATTTTAAGATGCGTGTGTGTGTGTGTGTGTGTGTGTGTGTGTTTAAGATTAAGATGAAGAGATGTCGGAGGAAACTGTTTGAAAACAAGTCCAGGAAACAGGCTGCGAAAGTTACCAGCAGTGGCACCCTTTTAGTATACCTACTATCCCCTAGCCCAGCCTAGCCCGTCTAATCCCAGGCACACCCCCTCTGATGTAAGAATCTGAGTATATTTCTGTAGGCTGCAATAGAAAAGTGCCAGAATGTAGCTTTCTTATTTATCTCTGCATCCCCCAGCACCTACAAGAGCCTGGCAGGGAACTGGGTGCTTGCTGGTTAGTGAATGAATGAAAAACAAAGGAACACATGAGCTAGTCACTCAGCCAAACAGGTAAACAAGCAATGTATTCATTTCTTTTTTCATTAAAAAAAATTACTGAAGTATAGCATTCATACATGAACATACATAAAGAGTAAGTGTACAGTAAAAGTTGTGAACTTAAACCAAACATGCATAACATCATAATGAACTAGCATTTGATTTTTTCAGGTGCCTAAACCAAAGACATAGAGTTGAGATTTGAAAGTTTGAAAAAAAAAAATCTATTTTTAAAATATCTTCAAAGTGAAAATTTGAAGAAAAGAAAAAAGAGAAAAAAAAGAAAAGAAAAGAAAAGAAAAAGAAAAAAGCTCTTTCAAAAGTGACTAGATTGTGTTGGAAGGTCCAGGAAGGCTTTGTTCGCATTTCTGGCACCTCGGTGCTCCTCCATGTGGCCTCTGCCCTCCCCCCCCCACCGCCCCCGCAGCCACCTTGGGCTTCCTGTCAGTGTGGAGTGGGGAGATACCAAGCAGCAACGAGAAGGAATGCACGACTGATCCACCTAACAAGGGCATAGATTTCAAATCGCACGGTGAGCAAAGCCAGACACACAAGAAAACATTGCGTGGTTCCATTTATATAAAACAGGGTTTCTTCACTCCAGTGCTATTGACATTTTGGGCTGGATGTTTTTTTGTTGTGTGGGGCTTTCCCGTGCATTGTAGGATGGTTAGCAGCAGCCCCGGCCTTTACCCACTGAAAGCCAATAGCACGCACTCCCTTCCCCACCCTGTGACATCCAAACCCAAATGTACCCTGGAGGACATTATCACTGCCCCATTAAGAACCATAGCTACCAAGCCATCTCAGTATTAGAAGGGTAGGTGATACCTGGGAAGAGATCCAGGAAGAATGTCTGGGGTGGTGGTAATATATAATTTTTTATCATGGTGCTGGACACGTTTGTTTTTCTATTTTCTTAAAATGTTTCAAGCCAATACTTATGTTTTGTACACATTTCTGTATGTATAAAGTTTACTTGGAAAAAAAAAAGAAAAGAACAGGACTATGAAAACTGAGGAAAGAAGTTCCAACAGCTGATGGGTCAAAGGGCTTCAGCTGGTGGAAGAATTTGTATAATATTCCAACATTATAGATTTTTTTTTCTCAACATTTTTTGCTATTTCTGAAGCTTTGGTAAGGTTTTAAAAAATGTAATTTAGACCAGAAATTTCTCCGCTCACCTTTCAAGGCAGAAAGCTCATGGAAAAATAAAAGTGGGTGACCTGTGGCGCTCTGGGGCCAGCACGTCCTCTGGCCAGCCCCGACATTGGCCCACAGCCTCTAAGGTGGAGTTTCACACACATTTCCAGATTACATTGTTGCAATTATCATGGAAAGGGTTCCGTTTGTCAGATTCCCCTTCCTTGCTATGGTAACCGTCAGGTTGTTGGGCCTCATTGTTCCATTTTGTTCTCACAGAGAGTCTTTGCTGTAACTGAAATACAATTCTTCTTTGAAATGTCCCTCTAGATACCCTGGGACCCTTTAAACTTGTCAGGGCCCCAAAATCCTATTGAAATAACCTCTCCGGGCCTTATGGGATCCTTTTGTTGGTGAGGAATTCTGCCTTATCTAATACTGCTTTAAATAAATAGACCAATGGCTAGAGCTTGGAAACATTTTTGCTCTTTAGGGATTATCTTTGTAATGTGGTGATTTTAACTTAACCTATGTGGCATTTAAGTCATTCTATTTTAAAATCTCTTCTAAGGTGAAAGCAAACACCAGAGACAAGGTGCTTGAATGGTTTGGAATATGTTCAGAACTTTGTTTTTTCTGGAGATCCCTAAAAGGAAATTTTCTCAACTTTCCCACCCTCTAGCTTATCCATTTGCAGACAGGCTTCTGTAACTCAGTATCCAACCCAGGATTTCACTGAGTTCAAGGACATACACAAGCACAAGTATACAAACCATATGTCCTTTGAAGGTTAAGATTTCTAATGAGATTATGAAAAGCCACAGTATGAGCTTTCTTGCAGGAACAGAAACTAGATCTTGAGTCCTTTTGCCAATTATTTATAGCTTCCCCAGGTTTTTCACTGTGCTTCTGGGAAAGGACTGTCAACGTGGCCACAGTGTCCCTGCTCTGGGGTCCCGGGAGATGGCACAAAATCCACCCCTGAGCTTTTGTTCTCTTGAGGCATGAAGCTGCCTCCCTTCTTTATAGACATACGAGATCCAAATTTGTGGAACTGGTGAGAAGGGGGAAAGAATCAAGCCCCAGAGTTTCCTACCTCAGAGAGAAAACATGAAATTTCATGACCCTAAATTGTGACCTATCAACATTGGAAAGGTGACAGGAAATATGCCCTAGCACTTTCCTCTTTTGAGTCAACCTCAAAAGTGTTGAACTAGTGAAATAGTAGTTTTTATTTTATCTGCTAGCATGGGCTGGCAAACTACTGCCCGAGGGCCAAATATGGCCGTACTTATCATTTACATATCACCTATGAGTAGTTGTGACAGAGGCTGTAGAACCACAAAGCCAAAAATATTTACTGTCTTTACAGAAAAAAAGTTTTGCCATTCCCTGTGCTAGCACTAAAAAATTTCATTTTACCCTACAAATTGCATTAATTTTTTTACTCTCAGAATTATATTGTCCTGACTTTGTTTTGTTTTTTTTTCTCCAGGAATAATACTCTTAAAGGATAAAACCTCCTGAGAAATTCCTGCTTCTAAAGCACCCCATGTAATATATTTCTGGCAACATGGAATTTTTGTCCCCCCCCCACCTGTGGTCTTCTTCATTATCATTCTCACCCTCCTCCTCCTCCTTCCTCTCTCCCTCTCCGTCTTTCCTGTCCTCCCCTCTTTCTTTGCCCCTCTCCTGCCCCTTCCTACCCACCTCTCTGCATCCCTGGTGAAAAGGAAGGATTTTTTGATAAGTCAGAAACACCAAGTAAAGACATGGTAACAAGAACACATCAGGATGCTTCTGTAAGAGATGATCCTTATTCGCCATAGATTTGTTGATCCTGGAAGGTGTTCTAATCTAGACTCTAAAGGGCACAGAGGTGTTCCGAAAGAGTGGAGGTGGCTCAAGCAATTAGGCGCCTCCCTCCCACATGGGAGGTCCCAGGTTCGGTTCCCGGTATCTCCTAAAAAGAAGACCAGCACACAACAAACAGACACAGCAAATGCAAAACGAAAAGGGGTTGGGGAGAAATAATTAAATAAAATCTTAAAAAAAAAAAAAAAAAGGTGTTCTGAATGGGAGCGTCTGGGGTAGGTACTGGAATCTGCAATTTGAACAAATTCCTTGTACATTGAGACTGCCCCAGCAGTTAGAGTAGGTCTCCCTCTTTCTTCCCACAGGAGGCTAGCATGGTTTGTCTTTGGGGTTCAATACAACTCATTCTTCCTAGCAACCGAATTGGATTTGCTCAACCCCAAGCACCAGCTTCCCAAAGCATATAGATCTCTGCAGGACCTGGAGCCCCTTCACAGGGTTAGAGCAAATGGCTGTTCAGAATGCATGGAAATAAAATATCAAGCTTAGGTGTACAAAGAATGGGAGGCTCAGGCACATGGTTATCACGCTGAAAAATTTTCTGGATTGGAACCATATGTGTAAGAGTTTAATACCTGGATGCAATTAAGACTCTGATGGTGCTAGACAAATGCCATTAAAATCCTATGAACCACCCACCTCCTTTCATAAGGAAAAGCTTAATGCAAATAAGCTATTTCCCACAGACCTATCCTAAACTGCAATTTCTAAAGAAATGGTCTTTACTCTGATACCACATTCCTTTTCTAGAGTAGATACTTGGTGCTAGTCTTCTCCAGTGTCTTCCAAGTGAGCAAAGGACCCTCCTCTTAACAATTCACCAGGAAATTTATAGAATTACTCTTCTTGTGCTGCTGGCAATAATTCTTTGAACATATTTTTCTTTGGAGACTTAACAAAAAATCTGTTATAATTGCATGTTTATAATCCCTGTCACTAGCAAGACTGGAAATTCCTTGAGGACAAGAACTTTTTCACCTTTCGTGTGTTCCCACACCTTACACCATGCCTGATACACACCCTGGTTGATGTTGAGTGGATCCATTTCATTAACCAGAGAAAGAAGAAAAGCTGCCCCTTTTTTCCTAGACCGGGGATAGAAGCCATGATGAAGTGGATAATAATAGCCAGCTAACTTGGAGAATTTTCTTGCAGCAGAGCTGTGGGGATGAAGGCCATTCTCCCAGACTGTGGGGAGAGAAAGGAGCATCGCACACAGCTGCTAGGAATTTTGCTTGTGTGGCAGTGGCTTTGGGCCAAACTATTAGACTTTTTGCAGGCTCAGTCTCATAAACTGACGTTTTCTGGACCAAAGCTCTCTGCTCAGATCCTTCCCGCCACTCTGACTACATTTGTCCCCATCACATCACTTTGTGGGTTGAAGAAAATGCGAGACTTGGGGAAGATGAAAGGACATCTTTGGGCAAGATGGCTCACATCTCAGCCTTGCAACTGCCATGCAGGGTACGTAGAGATCATTTTCAAAGCTTGTGAGACTCTTTCTTTCCCGCTGTGAGCACCAAAACTCACATCAAGTTATGTTGGGACAGTGGTGGTGATCTTTAAAGAAAATTTTATTTTCAAATGAACACGTGGGAGAAAATGTTCTCTTCCTTTTGGAGCCTGGCCCCATTCCCCCAGTCAAATGGCAGCGTGATTGAGCCACACTCGTTCCCATCTGTTGTGCAGCTGCTGAGTCAAAGATGGATGCTGGGATACTTTCTAGCATCAGGACTGCGCTGGGGCTGAGTGCTTATACGTAGCTTTTGGCACTCATTTCTGTAAGCACTCAGACTATTTTCAAGTAAGCCCCTGAGATTTCTTTTTTCAAAGGGAAACATTCTCTTCATTCCCATCTGCATGGAGATGGGAGCATTTCCTTTGTCTCTAGCAGAGTGTTTTTTTCCATTTAACAAATATCTATTGAGCACCTACCATATGGCCAGACCCTGTGCAATGGGCAGGAAGTTTGATGCTGAATAGAGTATGTTCTCTGCTCTACTTCATGGAAACCTGTGGCCTATCAAATGGGATAAACCAGTGAACAACTCACTTTAATATAATATAATAAATATATATGACATATAAGTTCCAAGGTGCTATAGAAGATGGAATAATTCGTTCTATTTGGGAGTGGCAGGAAAGCCTTCTCTTTGAAGGTCAATTCAAGTTAGGGTTTTAGAGTATGAGAAGTAGTTGCCCAGTAAAGACAATAATAATAACATCAACATGTTTCTGTACTTTATTATATGAATTCTTAGAATTTATATTGACATGTAAGATCATTTATTGAGCACGTATTATGTGGCAAACATTCTACTGAAGGCTTTGCATATACTGTTTCATTTATTTCTCACTATAATCATTATAATAATAGGGAACATATTTCTAATGCTTACTATGTACAAGGTATGATCTGAGCACTTTATACATAGGCATAGAAGAAATGAGATGGAATCTTGGATCTTTTTTTCATGATTCTATAGATTACTATGCTAAGAATCCTCAAGATAAATATATTGAACATTTTTCCAGTAGTTTTGAAATTTCACTATGTCTAAACCAGGGGTTCTTAACCTTTTTTTTTCCACGGACCCCTTTGCCAGTCAGGTGAAAACCACAGACCCCTTACTAAGTCCATACTGTACTGTGTATTATTTAATAAATATATCACACCTGCACCAACACGTCCCCACAAGAATAATGTTTTTTTTTAATTTCAATTCAAGCTCATGGACCCCTTGTTAAGAACCCCTGGTAAACCATGCTTAGTATATGAAAGAGGCAAGAAAAAATGGTGTCCTCCTCCCTGCCCTGGTCAAGATCTATAACGAGCTTTCTCATGATTTTCATACAAACTGCGCAGGATCCCACTGGGAAGAGTCAGCTAGTATCAAGCCATATTTATTTGGCTAAAACCAGCTCCCCTTAGTTCCCATCTGGAATAGAGCTTTGGAACCAACATTGCTTTACAACTGATTTCCAAGACAGTCCATAACTCGGCTTCGGACTTAGTTGTCTTTGGTTTATAGGTGACTTTCACTATTAAACCTAAAAAGACTATGTCTGTGTTTGTATTGATACAAATTAGGAGGATTGGATTGATTAAAGTGATGAAGCAATGAGAAAAATTCTTGACTTGGCGGTAGTTACTTATTTACTCTATAGAAGTACTCTATGGAAACCATTCCCTGTTTTGCCCTCTTCTCCATTCAACTTTAGAGAAAAAAAAAAAAAATGGGACTGCCTTCATGCTACAGAAACAGGACAAGTCCATGGGAGACAATAGCAATTCAACTGGTAGTTTGATCTCATATGTCTGCCACTTGATTTGGCCCAATGTTAAATATGCCAATATTTAAATATGCCAATGTCCACTAACCAACATGAAGCAAATCAAGGCCCAAGACAAAATCTGGCCAACAGGGTGCCCTTTGGAGAAGTCTCATAGCAACCTCAGAAGAGTCCTTTAAAATTCAGTCAACTCCTACCACATGAGGCCCCCAAACAAACACTTCTTCAAACCAAGAGTGCTTTGATCCTAGTGCCTGTCCATCAGCGTCCTTGGAGAAGCTGCCACCTGAAGGATGGAAAGCTCCTGACTCATTTTCAAAAGTCCTGCATCATGAAATGATGTCAAAAATTTCCATAGTGTCACTAGCTGCAAAAATAAGTCTTTGTGTGGAGAGTTCTGGGTCCAGATAACCTAAACAGAAACCAAATCAATATGTAGAGTAAATCAAAGCATTTTGCTGAATCAGCTAAATAAGATATGCCAGTATGCAGATATGCCACTCTTCTCTTTTCATCCAAGAATGTCCCCATGTCTCTAGATAGAGGGGGTAAAAAAGAAGGGGAGGGGCAGGAATAGATTTTCAAAAGGGAAAGCAATCATCATTTTTAAAAGTATTTGTTTTGTTTGCTTTTATTTATCTTCTATGAAACATCACTATTTCCTGGCTTTGGTTTCTTCTCATTTTGGTTTTCAGTATGGTTCTTCATTCATTATTATTTCCTCCCTATTCCATAGGATTATTATGTACTTCATCTAAAATCTCAGATTGATTTAACAGTCTCAAGAATTTCAAGGATCTTTTGTGCTTGCAAGGTGCAGCTTAGGTATATCTTTCGCCTCACTATGGCTTGAACAATTCTGTGGTTCCCTGGAAGTAAAGTGCATCATTGAGCGAGAAGGGCAGTTGCTCTGGGAGCTAATCTTCTGAATATTAATTGAGATTCTTAAATGTGAGCTCTCATTGCAGGCTCCAGACTACCCCCCAGAATGAAATTACATTGAACATTTAACATTTTTCAGAGTTCACCTTCCACTTTAAAGAAGAGGAAGAAAATTGTTTTGGCAATGCAGATGTCTATTAGCATACACATCAAGAATAATAAAAGCACATTAAAAAAAAAAGAGCCTTTAAAAAAAAAAAGGGATGCAGAAAACAGCTCTCTAGTAATTTTTCAATTTCCTTGATTTGTTTAGTGGGAAATTGCTCTCCAATTTATTTTAATTTGAAAAGACAATGAATTCTTCATTTGGAATTAATATAGAAATGACTGAAATGCATCTTGCTTGCCTCAGAATTTACAACCTGTTTGGATAATGCATTTTGAGTCATGCTTCACTGTTAAAACCCAAGGCTTAGCAAAGGCTGGTAATGTTTTCCATATGGACTTCCCTAAATGATAATTACAGCTCATTCTGAACTACAAATTATATACACTAAAAATGTTAATTTAATTTAGGGTTACTGGCTAGATTTTTTTTCCTAAAGGCAGGTGTAATAGGAATTACATTGTCTGAATATTGTCAGTAATGCTAGACATGATGAATTGGTATAACCAGATTATTCCTGAATTTGACTTTATTTTGCAGATTCTGCTTGCAAATGTTCAGCCTGGTATGCATTCTCTAAGATTTATCCTGAATAGATAAAACATTAATGAGGAAAATCAAAACAAATGCCTCTCCTGGACTCTCCAATAAGGCTGTTTGAAATAGAATATCTAGGAGAGAAGAGGATAGTATTAAACTGTAAACCAGCTTCCATGTAACTGACTTCTTAAAATTTCATGATCAATCAGCATTAAATCAGAAACATTAATAATTATTGAAGGTGAAATTAACTGCAGCATCTGAGTGAAAAGTACTTATAAATTTTCAGTTGTTACTATAATGAAATATGGCAATGAATTAGCTATGATGGCCTAGAGGAAAGTGCTTAATAAAAAAATAAAATAAAAATTTTCAAATGCTCATGTGTAGAGACCATGTTCTTCTCATGCTTATTTCTGTGAATTCTATCCTTTGCCCCCAACCTCCCATATCACCTTTTCACAAAGCCAGCTTAAGATAGAGACAGATAGTTTGGGAAAATTTAAATTAGGCTTAAAAATTTGCAAGGTAGAGGGAGCCTTAGAAATTCATTAGAGTCCCAAGACTCTCAAAAATCAGTATTCAGTGATAATGGTAAAACAAAATTGTGAGTATAGTTAATGCCACTGAATTGTACATTTTAAAATGCTTAAAATGGCAAATTTTATTATATATATATACCAAAATAATATTTTTGAAATGGAGAAAAACAGTTTAAAAATACATATGTAGATACTTTTTAAAAAATCAGTATTCAGAAGGGAGACAGAATATACAGTGGTTAGGGGCTAGGGTTCTACTGCCAGATTGACTGGGTTGGAACCTGGCTTCCCCAACTTACTAGGCATGAGACCTTGAGAATGTCATTTAATTGCTGTGAGCCTTAGTTTCTTCACCTGTCAATTGTGTCTACAGGTCACTGTCCTAGCCATTGTAGGAGCTACATATAAGGATCACTGAGGATTTTTGAGCAAGTGAGCACAAAATGATAATGATTTCCTTGAAAGAGTCTTCTTTAAGTAGCCATAGAGATTAAATTAGAATGTAGGGTGCACAGTTTAGAGATTACTGCAGCAAAGCAGACTAGAGTGTGAGCACCTGAACTGAGGCAGTTTAGAAAGTTAAGTTGCTTAGAGATAAAATTCACAGAATAGTAGTTATGTATTGATAGGTGGAATTTAAAACCTCCTCTCTACTGGCGTACAAGAAACCTTTATCGTGTATTGGTAGGATGGGGCCAGGCTCTGGAATCAGCCAGAAGTGAGTTTGATTCCAATTCTATCACTTAGTAGCTATATAGCCTTGGGCAAAATACTGTGCCTTCTAAATCTCAATGGCCTTATATGTAAAATGGAGGTAATAATAACCCCAGCCTCAGCAGATTGTTGTGAGCATTGAGTATGATCATGTAGGCAAAGTACTAAGCACTGTGCCTAAAGTATTATAAAGTGCCCAGTAAAAGGGAGTCTTTTTTCATTATCGCCCTGCTCATATTTGAATGATCCCCCCACTTGCAAGCTTTTGCTATGTGTTTGTGGCCCTCTTTCCTTTGTTCCCACGTGTGTTTGAATGATTGGTCAAACATTGCAGGATCTTTGAGAAAACTATACAATATCATGGGTGTCGCCATCCTGCGTGTAATTTACCTATTTATTGGCTTGACTCTTATTTTAAGATGTCTTATTGAGTGTCTGGCGCTACCCTAGGGTCTGTAGGACACATATTTTGAATTAAGGAAATCAATTATTTGAGAAACTTGGGTCATCTCAGGTTCTGGAAATGTGCCTCAAGGGCTTAGCTTGTTTAACGGGAAAGGTAGCAAGAAGCATGTTCCCTCCAACTGAAAACTCCTCTGAAATATCAAAGTTTCGCCTAGTGTTTGAACTGAGTCATATGTCAAGAAAAACACATTGCATTCCTTTGACATAAGACAAACGCCATATGTTAAGTTTATTTTTAAATGGTGGATAAGAACAGGGAGACCATGTTCCCGTCTGAGAAAATATTGATGCCATGGTGCTGGTGAGGTAGGTTATGGTTTAATTCCTACCTGCAGATTAAAGAATGAAAAATGAACCCACGTTCATGGCCTGACATCTGTGTAAATGGTGCATAGGGACGGAGGCCTGTCTGTTTTCCTTAATGTTCTCAGAATAAAGTAAATACTGAAGGGCTTGATGTCTTTCCTAAGCCTAACAAAGCTGGCACAGCTGGCGCCCAGATGCACTGCCGGTCGGGTGGAAAGTCCTAGGGGCTGGCTGGGAGGCAGGACGTGAGCAACAAGATGCCTTGACGTTTAGGGGAAAGGGGAGAAATAGTGGGAAATTCCTGCTTTTACCCAAAACTCTCTTTATGCACAATTGGGAAATAGGTGGATTTGGAGTTTGATGTGTCCCTTCACCCATCCCCACTCTGGCCATCCAGCTGGCCCACTCCCCATTCCATGTCTCATCTCCCTCCTTCTCAATGTCCATGGTCTCTCTCAATAAGGTCATCAAGGACAGTTTAGAAGTATCTCGTAAACCTATAACGCACATACCGTGCACCTCAGCAGATCCCCCTTCTCATACCCATCCTACCAATGCCTGCACAAGGAGGTGTGGTAACATGTTTGTCTTAGCAGGCAATTTTGGAAACAACCTAAATGTTCAGCAGTAGCTGAAATAAGACACGGTATTCTTGGATTCATTCTGTAATTTCTCAATTGTAAAATGGGACCAATATTTGTTACTTATCCCGCTGAATTCCATAAAAATTAAGCAAGAACAGTTCTTGGCAAATAGACAGCAATCCATAAATCATAGCTGATTGTTATTATCATCATTATTATTATTACATGGAACACTATGCAGCTGTTAAAAAGATTGAGCTAAGTTCTTTATGTAACAGCTGATAGATCCTGGAGATACATTAAGGGCAAAAAGGGCAAGTGCAAAATAATAACTTCACTATACTATTTACATTTTATATTTATGTTCATAACTGCACCAATTGCCAACCAAGGACATACTTGCTCACCTTCCATCTCTCATTTTGACGAGCCACTCAGACTTTCGTGAAACTGGAAAATTTAAATGTGCACAAACAGCAATTATATTTTAAAAACTCACAAAACAATATTACATATACAGTATCTTTCCATACACATCTGCCTATTGAAACCTAGAAAGGTGTCAACAAAAGTACAGCTCAGACTCCTAAAGCAGTAAAGTGGCTAACGTTTGGTCTTCAATCTCTTGAAAAGCTGTGATGGTATGGCTTGGGGTTGGAGAAAGGAACAACTTTAGCCTGTAAAGGGGTAAGTGTTCATGTGCTACTTGTGCCATTGAAAAATAATTTAAAGGAGAAAGAGTCACCCACTCTCAGGCTTTTGCTTTTAACCAAGTCAGGTGTGTTTGTTCTTGAGCAGGTATGACTGGTATCTTACAACCTCACAATAGGAGGGTCCTCAGAGACCTTCTAGAACAGGTGCCTCTTCTACACTGAAGCAGCCCAGGCTCTATGATGGGAGGTGACTACCTCAACATCACATACCAGAGGCAGCAGGATGGGAGGAAACGGCCAGGGTTGGGGTGAGAAGTAGTTGGGGAAAATACTAGCCAGAGCTGCAAATCAGCTAAGATTAAGGGGGCATAGAGGTTGGATGAAGGAGGAATGAGTTAGAAGCATGTTAGGTTTTGTAGCATAGACCCACAAAAAATAAAAATTCACATGCAAGCTTCTCAGCCTCTCCCCTCTCACTGCTTCCCAGGAGATTTCTGGGTTTGCCTGTTCTCTAGGGCTTTCGTTTGTGTTAATGCTAGTGATTGCAAAGAGAGAAGTGAAAGATGGCCAGAAAATCTAGAAAGTTTTATGTTACAAGAGGCTCCCGACACAAGAAAATAATAGATCCAGAAAGTGAGGGGCAGGAGTCTGAAGCAGAGAGAGAGAAGCCAGCCTAGAGGGAGTTTGAAAGGGTGGGGGGCCTGCAGAATTCAGCAAGTATAGGCTGGGACAGGGGGTGAAAGGATTTTACAGAGTTCCTGTGTGCTAGGAATGCAATCCCGTTTGTGCAGTGTTTCAGGAGATTTCAGTAAAACTTGAACTCGCTCCTCAATGCTTTCTGGATGTCAGACTTGACGTTCCATTAAACGGTTTGCACTAGAAATCGCCGTGCTGGTGGTAATGGAAGGAGATACCCTCTGAATGCTGTCGATGCCAGGAGCAGGACTGGGATCCTCTCTCCAAATTGTCCCCCCCAACCATCTTTACTCCTTGCTTTCACCCCTTTGTTTCTCAGGCAAAGGTACAAATGAGGTGGTGGTCATATAAAGCCCACGCTTGGAACCATTTTCTCCCCCAGGAATTTCGTAACAGCACCAGTTGCCCAGCAGGAACGCAATTGTTCAGCTTTCAACTCCCAACTTGCCGAGCCTTTCAGACTTTCAGTGGAACTGGAAAATAAAATGTGCAGAAACAGCATATAGGTAAATCATCATGACTTCAAGAATAAAATACACACACACACAAGGAAGAAAAAAAACCATTTGTCCCATGTTTATGTTGTCAAAGGGCCATTTGGGGGATTTAGGGACTTACCACGTTTGGTGCTCAGTGGAAAAAAGTTTGTGGCTTTTCTACTTTGTTCTGAGCATCCACTCGAGTCTTGGTTTACCTACCCTTGCTTACCTCGGCCCAGTTCATGAGTTTTGCCTGCTGCATTTTCGAGATAAATCAGAATATGCATTGACATTCATTTGCCAAAGATTACCTGGGTGGCACTTTCATGTAAGAATGGAAACGATTCCCCTGAATCCCGCACACGTTGAATCAAGAATAAACAACCTTGTTGAAATAAGTCTACATGACCTGGAATGCTAAAAGCCTTTGGTTTGCTTGTCGTAGAGCAAAAATATGAGAAATATTTAATCTTTAAAAATACACAATGGTACCATAACTTTGCCGCAGGTTCAAAGAGAGCACAATATAACTTAGTGTATTTAAAATGTAATGTTATTGTATATTTTCAAAATGCAAACAGCAGCGAGTTTGATGAATAGCTAAAGAGCACCAGACCATAGCTTATCCTTATAAAAGTGTCTCCCATGAATGTTAACTGTGTCTCCCAGAACATTCTAAATACGCTCCCTAGCTGAGTGCACAGACAACCACTCCATAGAAATGTATACACCTACCTGGTGTGCGAGTTATGTCAAGTCAAGATGAAGTTTACATAAACTTTGGGTGTGCGCTTTTGCTCTTGAACAAGGAAACAAATCTAAACATTTATCATTTTCCAGGTATACCGAGGGTTTAAAAAATCTATTTTTTGATATAATATTCCTGTTTTTAAATTAATCATTTTAGATGCAACTTATGTCTTTATCCATTTTAATCCATGTTTGACATTGAATTCTGTATTTAAAACTGTATTTGTTTAAATCATAAAATTGATATGTGTTCATTGTAAAAAAAATCATATAATGTGCTTTTGATTGAGCTGTAAGTAACAGGGACATAAATATATGTGTATTATTCTCTCTTTTAAAGCCTGGAAGCAAGCATTGGGCAGTACTATCCAATAGAACTTTCTGCAATGAAGGAAATATTCCATAATCTGTACTCTCCAATTCAGTGGCCACTTGCCACATAAGGCTATTGAGCACTTGAAATGTGACTAGCACAGCTGAGGAAATGCATTTTCCATTTTCTGTAATCTGAGTTTAAATTAAAATAGCCACCCATGGCTAGTGGCTACTGCATTGGACAGCAGAGCAGTAGAGGGGTAGCCTGGAGGGGACTCACACTCCTTAATCTTAGTGTCTTCCTGCTCCTGGTTTTAACTTCTGGATCCTTCATGGTCCAAAATGGTCCAACATGGCTGCTGGAGTCACACGGTGAATCTACCTTTCAGTCAGCAGAAAGGACCATGGGCAAAGGGATTGGTCCCTTCTCTTTCAAGGAGGCTTCCCAGAGGTTCTGCACAACAATTACAGCTTGCCCAGTGCAAGTCTTGTGGCTATGATAAGACACAAGGAGTCTGGGAGTTTTTGTTTGTTTGGTTGTTTTTAATAAAGAAGGGATTTGAGGACAGGCAGCTAGCAGTCCCTGCCACAAAAATGTATAAAGTCCACCATTCCCCTTCCCCTACCCCTACCCCAGCCCATTCCCAGTCCTCAGAGGTAATTGCCATTAACAACATTGTCTATATCCATCTGGCAAATTCATAATTATAAAGTATATATACTTTTTTCCACATTTTTCTCTTCATACATTCTCTTCTGCAAATTACTTTTTGCATTGTTACAGCATATATTGGATGGCTTTTGCAAATAGTATGTATCTCTGCATCATTCTCCTTCTTCCAATATACAACAACTTCTTTGAGGGCAAGAACTGCCTGCTGTGTTCATCTTTGTGCCCTACATATGGTAGGCACTGAAAAAACTCAGTGGCACCGTGTCTCATTTTATGGATATACCACAATTTATTTAATCCATTCTTTCCTCTTACACCTCAAAATAATAAATCCTCTTCCCCTAAGTAAAAACAGATTTCCTTTGTTCTCTGAGAACTCTGGATAGTTAAACTAAATTAGCTATGGTCCTGACAATCCAATTTCTTAATTGCCTTCCCAATCAACTGCAAAAATTGATTGTCTCCACTGTATTGTGATTTCACTGAGTTGTTATAACAACTCAAACATTTGCTTTGATGTGTCTGTTACTCTTGTACTAAAAAGGAACACCAGTGAAGAGAAGAGTCAAACTAGTTAAAAAAATTATCTTGAGAAAGAAATCATTGCTCTGTGTTGTCTGGACATTCTGCTAGTACTGATATAATCTATGGCTAGAGAATAATAGTTATAGTTGAGGCTTAGCACAGAATCACAGTGGACAGAGATTGTGGAAGTATCATAACCATCCCCAGCTGTGCTAGTAATCCTCGTGGAATTCTGTGCACTAACTGTGTGACCTTGGGCAAATTACTTAACTTCTCTGAGCCTCAGCATCTTCATGTGTGAAATGGGGATTATAAAAGTACCTGTCTCGTAGGATTTCTGAAATGATTAAATAACCCAAGAAAAGGGTTTAGCACAGTAGTTGGTTCATCACAGTTATTCAATAAACTGTGGCTGTCATAATCATCATATTTCTCCCCCCAAATACAGGAAACTCCACCCCAACCACTTTTCAGTTCCAATCTCTGTGCTGACCCAGAGGTCCAACTCACATACCCCAACACCCTGCCCCCACCCATCTTCACTACTGCTTCTCTTACTCTTAAAGTACTACCCTGCTTTTTGCCTGAAGTCAACGCCTGCTTGTGTATTTCTTCTAAAGAACTCAATCTTGTTTGCCCAGAAAGACAAATACACCCACACAAAGGTAGGTGTCGGGTTTGTTTTGTTTAACGTTTAGTAGCAGGGCCAAGGTTTGCAGTCTCACTGCGTTTCATTGTAAGCCTTGTGGACAATCACAACAGGTGAGGGGAAAAGGCAGCCCTGGGAGAAAACGTGCTTGGATGTGCTTGCCAAGGAAGTTGCAACCATGACAACCTACGTACACAAACGGGTATAATTGAGATTTTTCTGTTTGGGGTTTGGTTTTCTTAACGACTCATCGTATCTAAGCTGTCTCGTGTATTTGAAATAACTAACTCCTGTTCTGTGCCCTGTCGTCCTCCTGGGTGCTTTGTAACCTTTTGTGAAAAGCTCGTCATTTATTTCAAGGTGGGCCCAGGACACTGGAGTTATGTCTTGAAGCACTTAAGTAATTAACCAATTTATTCTGCACTCAGTTAACTCCTTCAACACTTACCTCTGCAAGGGTCCCAGTTCATCACGTCTGACGATTCAATGCAGATTTTTTTTGTTCTTTATTCTGGAGCAGGCTAAGATGGGTAAGTAATGGATTATAAAGAGGGGAGAGAAGACCACTCCAATGACATTTCCTGCCCATGTTGATCTAGGGAACTTGAACTTTATATTCTTGTACTTTTCAAACTTCTAAAGATTTATTGATTCATTCGAAAAATATTTACTGAGTGCCTCCTGGGTATGTGAATAGGATATACCAGCGATGTGTTGATCCCAAAGCAGCTCTAGGATTTCTCTGTGGCAAAGGTCCAGGGGCAGCATCTGGCCAGGACAGGGAGGGATGGGGACTGCCTTGAAACCATATGTGCACAGCAAGGGTGCTGTTTTGTCTTTGATTACTCATTTATTTGGCGTGATTCTGGGTGAAAGTCCTATTCTGAGGATTTGAAGGACTGAAGCCTTCCAGACCTAAAGCCTAAAGCCTAAAGCCTAAAGAACTCATCCCTTGGCCCTGCTACTAAGCATTAAACAAAACAAACCTGATACCTAACTTCATGGGAGTTACAATCTAGTACAGGGGTTCTTTTTTTTTTTTTTTTTTTAATTTTTTTTTTTTTTTGTAAAATGATATACAAATACATATGCATATATAGTACAGGGGTTCTTAATCTTTTTTGTTCCTCGGTCCACTTTGCCAGTCAGGTGAATGCCATGGACCCCTTACTAAGTCCACACTCTACTGTGTATTATTTAATAAATACATCACACCTGCACCAACATGTCCCCAAAAGAATAATGTGTTTTTTTGAATTTCGATTCAAGCTCGTGGACCCCTCATTAAGAATCCCTGATCTAGTGGGAGAGACAGACACTAAATGAGGAAGTAAGCAAAATTGGATAAAGAAGGTAAGAAGTGTTACTAAGGAATAAGGTACTATGATAGAGAATAATGGGGGAGTCTGAGGGAGTGACATTTAAGGTGAAACTTGATAGTGAAGCGAGGCGTCAACCACCCAAGGAACTGAGGAAAAGCTGTTTCAGGAGGTACAATCGCACCTGGGCTCAGGGGTGGGCACAGAAGCACAGTGAGGCTGTGGTGTGGCCAATCGGGGTGAGCAATGCAAGTTGAGAGTGGAGGGGACACAGCCACAGCCCACAGGGTCTCGCAGACCATGCTATGGAGTTTGTTTTTTTTATACCAAGTGCATTCCAAGTACAATGAAAAGACACTAAAAGATGTTCAGGGACAGACCGCCCCCCCAGCACACACTTTTTTAAAAATTACATGAAATCTTATTTGGAGGAGCAACATTTAAAGTGATAAAAGCAGAGCTTCTCTGATTGAAGTGAGCATGGAGAGCCCAGGGTCTGCCAGAGATGTCTTTTCCTTGGAACTACTCCCAAGGCACTGCCCCAGGACCTTAGCGCTGCCGGGAATAGTTAACCCACCACTCTAGGCAAAGATGAGCCACTGAGGGTGATTGAAGGGAGTGAGAAGACTAGCATCGAGACCTGGAGCCGAGCTGCCGCTGCAGAAACTGGATTTGAGACGATGCCAGCCAGGCCAAGTATGTGGTTTCTGTTAGCACCATTCAGCATCCCAGGCCGGGCTTGGAGGAAGTGGATGATTGGAGCTAGGCTAGGCGGGTGTGACCAAAACTCTAAGATGCTGGGTCCAGGTTGGTTAAGGAAGAAAAAAATAACTCAGAAGAAAATGAGGGGAATTAAGCGGGTCAAGGAAGTAGAACCCACGAGTAAGTCAAAGAGAAGATTCGTTGGACAAGGGCATGGAAAAAGCAAGAGAGAAGGGAGTACCTGAGGGGAACTGGATGTTCTCGGTGACAAGATCCAAAATGCAGCATGTGAATTCATAGGGCAAGTGAAGTTCAGGAGAACAGGAAGACCAGGAATCACACAGGTGACGGGAAGAAGGCTGGAGAGGAAAACTGTAGTCTGGGTGTGTCAGTATATAATTATGGTAGCTGAGTTAAGTTTTCTTGAAGGGAAAAGTTCGGTTGTTTTAATTTAATTTTTTTTTTTTTTTTTT
>JAQZBX010038879.1:0-23327 GCA_029593785.1 Cabassous unicinctus
AAAAACCAGTTGACCGTATAGGTGAGGGTTTATTTCTGGGTTCTCAATTCTATTCCACTGATCGATGTGTCTATCCTTATGCCAGTACCATGCTGTTTTGACCTCTGTAACTTTGTAATATGTTTCAAGGTCAGGCAGTGAAATTCCTCCCACGACACTCTTCTTTTTCAGACTGCTTTTGGCTATTCGGGTGCACTTACCCTTCCAGATGAATTTGGTAATTGTCTTTTCTATTTCTGTAAAGTAAGCTGTTGGAATTTTGATTGGTATTGCATTGAATCTCTAAATCAGTTTGGATAAGATTGACATCTTCATGATATTTTGTCTTCCAGTCCATGAACACGGAATGTCTTTCCATTTGTATAAGTCTTCATTGATTTCTTTTAGCATTGTTTTGTAGTTTTCTGCATATAGGTCCTATACTTCTTTTTTTATTTTTTTATTTATTTTTTTATTTATTTGGTCCTGTCATTCTTTGGTTAAATTAATTCCTAGGTATTTGAGTCTTTTTGTTGCTATTGTAAACAGAATTTTTCCCCTGATTTCCTCCTCAGATTATTCAGTACTAGTGTACAGAAACATTATTGATTTGTGTGTGTGATCTTGTATCCTGCCACTTTGCTGAACTCATTTATTACTTCAAGTAGCTTTGTCATAGACATTTCAGAATTTTCTAAATATAGGATCATGTCATCTGCAAATAGTGAGTTTTACTTCCTCTTTTCCTATTTGGATGCCTTTAATTTTTTTTTCTTGTCTAATGGCCCTAACTAGGACGTCTCATACAACGCTGAATAACAATTGTGACAGTGGGCATCCTTGTTCCCGATCTTAGAGGGAAAGATTTCAACCTTTCCCCATTGAGTACAATGTTGGCTGTGGGTTTTTCATGTATGCCCTTTATCATATTGAGGAATTTTCCTTCTATTCTTATCTTCTGAAGTGTCTTTATCAAAAAAAGGATGCTAGATTTTGTTGAATGCCTTTTCTGCATCGATTGAGATGATCATGTGTTGTTTTTTTTTACTTCAATTTGTTAATGTGGTGTATTACATTGATTGATTTTCTTATGTTGAACCAGCCTTGCATACCAGGAATAAATCCTACTTGGTCATGAGGTATAAGTAGTTTATTGAGAATTTGTGCATCTATGTTCATTAGAGAGAATGGTCTGTAATTTTCTTTTCTTGTAGAATCTTTATCTGGCTTTGGTATTAGGGTGACGTTGGCTTCATAAAATGTGTTAGGTAATTTTCCTCCTCTTCAATTTTTTGGGAGAGTTTAAACAGGATTGGTGTTAATTCTTTTCGAAATGCTTGGTAGATTTCACCCATGAAGCCATCTGGTCCTGGACTTTTCTTTGCTGGGAGACTTTTGATGACAGATTCAATCTCTGAATGGGATTTGTTTGTTAAGTTCTTGTATTTCTTGTAACATCAGTGTAGGTTGTTTGTGCATTTCTAGGAATTTGTCCATGTCATCTAGGTTGTCTAGTTTGTTGGCATACAGCTTGTCATTATATCCTCTTATGATCTCTTTTATTTCTGTGAGGTCAGTCGTGACTTCCCCCCTTTCATTTCTGACTGTATTTATTTGCATCTTCTCTCCTTTTTTCTTTGTTAGTCTAGCTAGGGGGGTGTCAGTTTTATTGATCTTCTCAAAGAACCAGCTTTTGGTTTTATTGATTTTCTTTATTGTTTTTTTGTTCTCAATTTCATTTATTTCTGTGCTAATCCTTATTATTTCTTTCCTTCTGCTTGCTTTGGGATTGGTTTGCTGTTCTTTTTCTAGTTTCTCTTGTTGATCAGTTAAATCTTTGAGTTTAGATCTTTCTTCTTTTTTAATATAGGCATTTAGGGCTATACATTTCCCTCTCAAGACTGCCTTCTCTGTATCGCATAAGTTTTAATAAGTTGTGTTCTTGTTTTCATTTGTCTCAATATATTTACTGATTTCACTTGCAATTTCTTCTTTTACTCACTGGTTATTTAGGAGTGTGTTCAGCCTCCACACATTTGTGCATTTACTTCTTTCCTGTCTATTATAGATTTCCAGTTTCATTCCCTTATGATCTGAGAAAGTTCTTTGTATAATTTCAATCTTTTTATATTTATTGAGAGCTGCATTGTGCCCTAACATGTGGTCTATCCTGGAGAAAGATCCATGGGCACTTGAGAAGAAGGTGTAACCCGCTGAGTTTGGATACAACGTTCTGTACATGTCTGTTAGGTCTAACTCGTTTATCATATTGTTCACATTCTCTATGTCCTTGTTGATCTTCTGTCTAGTTGTTCTAATGATGTGAGTGGTGTGCTGAAGTCTACAACGATTATTGTAGAGATGTCTGTTTCTCCCTTCAGTTTTGCGAGAGTTTGCTTCATATATTTTGGAGCACCCTGGTTAGATGCATAGGTATTTATGACTGTTATTTCTTCCCAATGTTTGTAGCTTTTATTAATATATAATGGCCTTCTGTATTTCTTATAACTTTTTTGCATTTAAAGTATGCTTTATCTGATGTTAGTATAGCTACACCTCCTCTTTTCTGGTTACTATTCGCGTGGAGCATCTTTTTCCAACCTGTCACTTTCAGCCGGTTTGTAGCCCTGGGTCTAAGGTGAGTCTCTTGTAAGCAGCATATGGATGGCTCATGTTTTTTTTATCCATTCTCTCAGCCCGTATCTTTTGACTGGGGAGTTTAATCTACTCACATTCAGTGATATTATTGTAAATGCACTATTTACTTCCACCATTTTATTCTTTGGCTTTCATATATATCATATCATATTTTTGTCTTTCTTTTTACTCTTTTGGTTATCCTTTCTGCTATTCTTTCTTCTATGCTCTCCTCCAGTCCTTTCTCTCCTGTCTTTTTCTTTCAGGCTCTAAGGCTTCCTTTAATATTTCCTGCAAAGATGGATTCTTTTTTATGAACTCTATTAGTTTCTGTTTGCTTGTGTATATTTTATACTCACCTTCATATTTGAAGGACAATTTTGCTGGATAAAAAATTCTTGGGGGAAGCGGATGTGGCTCAATCGATAGAACTCCCATTTACCATATGGGAGGCCCCGGGTTCACTTCCCGGGGCCTCCTAGTGAGGGCAGGCCGGCCCGCGCGGCACGGTGGGCTGATGCAACAGGACCTCACAGCAAGGGGGAGATAAGCGGACACAGAAGAAACACACAGCGAATGGACACAGCGAACACAAGCAGCAAGGGGGGGATAAATAAATAAATAAATAAATCTTTAAAAAAAATAAAAAATAAAATTCTTGGCTGTCAGTTTTTCTCTTTCAGTTTCCTAATTGTATCGTACCACTGTCTTCATGCTCCTATGGTTTCTGATGGGAAATCCATGCTAAGTCTTACTGGGCGTCCCTTGTATGTGATGGTTTTCTTCTTCCTTTATGGTCTCAGAATTTTCTCTTTAACATTTGACATTCTGAGTAGTATGTGTCCAGGAGTAGGTCTATTTGGATTTATTCTGATTGGGGTATGGTGTGCTTCTTGGACATGTAAGTTCATTTCTTTCTTGAGAGTTGGGAAATTTTCAGATATTATTTCCTCAAATGCTCTTTCTGCCCCTTTTCCTTTCTCTTTTCCTTCTGGAACTCCCATGACACGTATGTTGTTGCGTTTCATGTTGTCATTCAGCTCCCTGAGCCCCTGCTCAATTATTTTCCATTCTTTTCTCTCTCTGTTATTTTTCTCTTCAATTTCAGCTGTTCTGTCTCTGGTACCACTTATTCCTTTTTCTATCATTTCGAGTCTGCTGCTGTATGCCTCTAATGTGTCTTTTATCTCACCTATTGTGTCTGTCATTCCCATGAGCTCTGTTACTTTTCTATTCAGGATTTCAAATTATTCTTTGTGTTCACTCAATGTCTTCCTGATGTCATTTATTTCTTTAGCCGTATTGTCCTTCAATTCATTAATTTGATTTTGGAAATTTGGGTGCATCTCATTAATTAGTTCTGTCAAATCCTGTGCCTCTTCTGGGGCTTTGTTATATTCCTTTTCTTGGGCCATGTCTTCCATTTTCTT
This sequence comes from Cabassous unicinctus, assembly GCA_029593785.1. Lineage (NCBI taxonomy): Eukaryota > Metazoa > Chordata > Mammalia > Cingulata > Chlamyphoridae > Cabassous > Cabassous unicinctus. The sequence continues at coordinate 4,047 of JAQZBX010038879.1, forward strand.
AGTATGGCTTGTAATTTTTTGCTGATGTCTAGCATCTGATTAGGATGTAGTTTACTCAGATGCTCTATTTCTTTCTCTCTTGTAGGGACTTAGTAGCAGGAGGCTGTGTGTTACCACTGCTCTTTGATTCTTGGCTTGACCTGGATTGTTAGGATTGTCCCTGCTAGTTGTTCAAAAGTGGGCTCTGGACCTGTTACTTGGTTGCAGTCCCACTTCCTACGGCCTTGGAGGAGGAAGCTATGAAGACTGGAAAATCCTCTCACTTGTTTTTAATTTTCTCATGTGTACTTCCTTGGTCTGCCAGCAGATGGTGCTCTTGGCAGCTCTCAGTTCAATGCCTGGTCCTAGCGTGTTTGCTGCCACACAGACTGGATCACCGTGATAGAGCTTCCTGCCTGGAGGCTAAGAGACTTGTAATTCAAACTTTCTCAGAGACAGTTCTCCAGCCTTTGCTGGCAGCCCCTCCCTTTTCCCAGGTAGGAAATAATTCCATTCCCCACTGCGTCTTCATCAGTCCTGGTTAGTAGAGAGGGAGATTGGGAGGGTCCTTTCTCATTAGCCCCTTGCAGGCTCCCAAGGCAAACAATGGTGCGGGCCCCACCTGGCCTGGAAGGGCTGGTAGGACACAGCAGACCAAATTTGTGGGTCAGAAGTTGAGTCAGCCTTAGGCTGTGTCCCTCTCTCCCCCCTTTCCTGGGGTGGTGGATCCCTGGAGCCCCCTTTGTCTGTAGCCATAGGCCCAGAGGCCTGAGTATTCTAAAGTATCTTTAGTGTGGGGGAGGGTACCAGCAGCAGCCACTGGTTTCAATTCACAGTTCTGCTGTTGTGATTCCTCTCCTTTGTGCCTCTCTCCTCTGGGCAGTGTCCAGCCTTTGCTTGGTGTCCTAAAACCTAGAAGATCTTTTTCCAGGCTGTTTCAGCCTGTCCTCTAGCTATTTTTCTGGAGAAGAAGAGAGGCCCATGTCTTTCTAGTCCGCCATCTTCCCAGAAGTCTGTAAGTTATACTTCTTTTGTTAAATTTATACCTTTAGGATGCTATTGAAATGGAATTGTTGTCTTTATTTCATTTTTGGTCTGTTACTAGAGATGCAATTAATATTATATATGTTGATCTTGTAACCCATAACTTTGTTGAACTTGTTTATTAATTCTATTAATTTTTTAGTAGATTCTTTAGGATTCTCTATATGCAAGGTCATGTTATCTACAAATAGAGATAATTTTACTTTTGCTTTCCCAATCTGGATGCCATTTATTTTATATTCTTGCCTAATTTCCCTGGGTAGAATCTCCATACAATGTTGAATAGAAGTAATGAGAATGGCCATCCTTGTCTCGATTCTGATCTTGGAGGAACCTCATATAGTCTTTCATCATTAAGAGATGTTAGCTGTGACTTGTTTGTTTGATTTTTAGTTTTTGTAAATGCCTTTTAGAAGGTCGAGAAAGTCCCATTTTATTCCTAACTCATAGAACATTTTTACCATAAAGGGGTATTGTATTATATCAAATGTGTTATCTGCATCTATTGAGATGAGCACACTTTTTTTGTCTTTTATTCTGTTATATGGTATAATACATTAATTGTGAAGGAAACCCCACAGGGGTCCCTCTGGGATCTTGCCCTGAACAGATGAATTGGAGTCCACACTGGGATGGTTCTGAGAGAAAGCTGACAGAAAGACAGGAGATAGTGGTGTCTCAAATAGGTCTTCCCCAAACCAGAGGAGCAAGAATTTTTATGGATTCAAATGGGGTAGGGTGGAGTGATTACCATTACAATGGCAAGTATACACAAGGATGAGCCTAGTTTTGACATAACCATAAACAAGGGAAAGGTCAGTCTAGGGAGTTTCAGTAATTTCAGGTATTAGCTTTTGGCTATTTTTTTTTTAACTTTTCTTTATTTTTAAAGATGTTTTAGATTACAGAAAAGTTACGTTGAAAATATAGGGAAAAGAAAAACAAAACAAAACAAAAAGAATATTTTAAAAAAAAGAAAATATAGGGGATTCCCATATACCCCAACCCCTACGCCTCCCACACTTTGCCCTATTAATAACATTTTACATTAGTGTGGTATATTTGTTACAAATGATGAACAAATATTGAAGGATTGTTACTAACCATGGGCTATAATTTACATTATGGTACACTTTGCACCGCACAATTTTATAGGTTTTGACAAAATGTATAATGGTCTGTATCTATCATTGCCATATTATGTGTAAAACAATTCCAAAGCCCTAAAAATGCCCTATGTTCCACCTATTCTTTCCCCCTTCCCCTCGGAACCTCTGGTAGCCATTATCTTTATATCAAAATTACAAGTTTTTCCATTACTAAAATAATAATAAGTCTACTTTGGTCCATGGTTGCATCCCCCACTTATATTTGTTTATTCCTCATTCTTGAGGATTTGGGGATGGTGATGCCCGCTCTGTTTCAGATTGAGAGGGAGCTTAGATTTTATATGGCAGATGGAAGGAATGGTTTTGTTTGCAGTTTTAGATACTCTTTGTTTTTTGGCATGGAGGTTGTCCATCAGCATCATTTTGTTCATTGTCCTGGGCGAGTCCAGTTGAGATTCAGGGCTCAACTGGCATATAAACAGACTGAAGCTTTAAGTCTCTGGGACATATATTTAATGGATATAGTGATAACTATTGTTCAAATAAAAGGGATAGAAGAATCATATGTAGGGAAATTATAAATGAGCCTAACTCTGTTACAGTGGGGAAATAGATTATCACATATTCCAAGGTAAGGCCCACAGTTGGGGTGCTGATTTCATGGGGTTGTGTGCCTTGTCTATAGTGTCCAGATGTCTCTAGAGCCCTCAGGAGCACCCATTTCAGGCTTTATTTACTGTAGCAGTCGGTGAGATCCTCCTGAGACATGCATAAGCGTAATCTCTTGAATGACCTCCCAACTCACTTTGAAATTTCTTAGATGTAAAAGCTCTTTTGTATTTAATTTTCCCCCCTTTTGATCAAGGTCTTTCTCTAAATGCATTGCTGGTTGGTGCTTAGTAATCCCTCAGTGCCAGGGAGGTTCGTTCCTGGGAGTCATGTCCCATGCCAGGGGCAGGGGGAAGGTAGTGAGTTTATTTGCTGTGTTTGGCTTAGAAAGAGGCCACATTTGAGTAGCAAGGAGGTTTACAGGAGGTAACTCTTAAGCAATAGATATTATTAAGTTTCAATTTTACAAGAATAAGGTTCATAAGTTCAAGCATTAATATTTGGCTATTCTTAATATACTGGAAAAGTAAGAAAAAACATCTATCTGGTGTTTCAGTAATCATAATCATTTGTTAATTCTTAACTCTCAGTTACAATTTCAGGCTTCATTTTCACTTCAAAACAAGTTGGGCACTTTTGTTTATCAATTAAGCACTAAAACTATTTTAACATTAGCTTATGGAAGACAGGACTGCCTCAGTCAAGATCCTGGTGATGACAGAAACCAAGGTGGGGCTGGATTTAAATTGCTGTGGTTCACCAGAGGTGGATGAGAATTGCATTTAATAATACAAATTCAAGAATGTTCTTCTATGAACCAGCACAAATGTATGTCACCATTACAAGGTGGTAAGAATATAGTGATGCATGGGAAAAATATAATCAATATAACTTATGGGTTATAGTTAACAGCAATATTGTAATATTCTTGGATCAATGTCAAAGAAGGTACTATGTCATTGTTAAGGGTCAATAATAGGGGGGTATGGGATTTTTTCTTTTGGACTAAGGAAAATGTTAAAATGTTTACTGGGGCAATGATTGCACAACTCTGTGATGAAAGGGAGAACCACTGAGTATACTCTTTGGGTAGAATGTACAAGGAATGACAGTATAACACAGCAAACCATGTGGTGGAAGATGGACTGTGGTTAACAGTACAAATATGAGATTGTTCTCTAATAAAGTATAATAAATGTATAATACTAAAACATAGTATTGATAATAGGGGGTGTGTGGAAAAACTATACAAAGTGTATGCTATGGACCAGAGTTAGTGGTAATAGTCTGATCATGTTCTTTCATAATCTGTAACAAATATTCCACAACAATGTAAAGTGTTGGTAAAGGGGTGATATATGGGAATTCTGCACATTATGCATGATTGTTTTGTAAACTTACAGCCTCTCTAATAAAAAATTATTTTTAAATTGCTGTGGTTCAAATGTTTTTCAGATGTTAAACCACCCTTGCATTCCTGGAATAAACCCACTTGGTCCTATGTATACGCCATTTTTTATGTTACTAGATTTGATTTTCTAGCATTTTGTTGAGGATATTTGAAATCTATATTCATAAAAGATGTTGGTCTGTAGTTTTCTTTTCTTGTGGTATCTTTGTCTGGTTTTGGTATCAGGATAACATTGGCCTCCAAGAATGAGTTGAAAAGTGTTCCCTCCTCTTCTATGCTTTGGAAGAGTTTGTGAAGAATTGGGATTAATTCTTCTTTAAATGTATTTAGAATTCATCAGTGGAGCCATATAAACCTGGGATTTTCTTTGTGAGAAGTTTTTTCTTTTAATTACTAATTCAATCTTTTTCTTGTTATAAGCCTATTCATATTTCAGATTTTCTATTTTTTTCTTGAGTCAGTTTCAATAGCGTGTGTCTTTCTAGACATGTATCTGTTTCATCTAAGTTATCTAATTTGTTTGTTTTGGTTTCATTGATTTTCTCTATTTTTCTAACTCTTGATTACATTAATATTCACTCTCGCCCTCATTATTTCCTTCCTTATGCTTGGTTTGGGCTTAGTTTGCTCTTTGTCTTGTTGTTGATTTGAGATCTTTCTTCTTTTTTAATGAAGGCTGTTACAGCTAAAAAATTTCCCTCACTGTCTTGCTTTAGCTACATCCCATAAGTTTTGGTATGTTGTGTATTCATTTTCATTCATTTCACAGTATTTTCTTATTTCTCCTCTGATTTCTTCTTTGACTCACTGGTTGTGTTATTTAATTTCCATGTGGTCTTCTTCATGACCTAAAGCATCTGAGAAGGAGGAGATGGACTTGTGGTTCCTCATTTTCTGGCTCAAGCTGCTGGGGCTATGGGCTGGGCTCATGGCTTTTCACTCTGACATGGCTGGATTATCAAGAAGGAAGGAACTTTGCCAAATAAAGATTTGACTTAGAAAAACCCCATTGTGATCAGAGAACATACTTTGTACAGTTTCAAACTTTTTAATTTATTGAGGCTTGTTTTGTGACCTGGCACATAGTCTACCCTAGTTAATATGTCATGTACACTTGAGAAGAATGTGTATTCTGCTGGCTTGGGGTGGAATGTTCTGTATATACATGTTAGGTCTAACTCGTTTGTAGTGTTATTCAAATCCTCTATTTCCTCATTGATCTTTTGTCTAGTTGTTCTATGCATTATGAAAGTGGGATATTCAAGTCTGCACTAGTACTGTAGAACTGTCTATCTCTTCATGTCTGTCAAATTTACCTCATATATTTTAAGTGCGTATGTTTATAATGGCTATATCTTCTTGACAGATTGACCCTTTTATCAATATATAATGTCTTTCTTTGTCTTGTGCAATGATTTTTTATCTTAGTATTTATATTTACAATTGTTATAATACAAAAACGTATGTTACTATTCTTTACTATCTTCTAAAAATTTCAATTTTTACAAATTGTGGTTCACTTTACATCCCATTTATGACATACTTATTGTGGCTTTTAAATGAAAGGATCAATTTACATTGCAAAAGAAAAAGTAACTTATTCAAGGTAATGGATAGGCTACATATTATTCCATTTATGTCTTTAAAAACTAGAAAATTCCCATCTCCTGAACAAATGTCTCAGATGGTATTTTGTCTGTTTAAGGATCATAAATTTTAAAATTTATGTTAATACACAAATTGAATGGTGAATCAACTTTTCTCACTAATAAAATAAAGAAGCAAAAGAAAATACAGATAAGGAAATGAATAATCTATGTGGGAGGATTTTTTTCAACTTTCAAAATACTTCGGTTCTACATCTAATTCAAAAGGCTCTACCAAATTTTCAGCACTTCTTTCTCTGACTCCACTTCTTAACTTTCAAGCATGTACTGAGATCCGAGGAAGAGAGTCACTTCAGGGTACTCCCACACTAATAATAACTGTTCCTGAAATTTTCCTACTTACTGCTTTCTAAAATATTTGTAAAAGAATAAAATAAAATATTTGTAATGAATATACTTTTTATATATATATATATAGGAAACCTGATACTTTAAAAGTAGATATACAGCACAAGCAACAAAAGAAAAAATAGTTCAACTGGACCTCATCAACATAAAAAACTCCTGTGCTTCAAAGGACACCATGATGCAAATGAAAAGACAACCCACAGAACTGGAAAAAAATACTTGGAGATCACACACCCAACAAGGGCTTAACACCCATAATTTACAAAGAACTCCTACAACTCAACAACAAAAAGACAAACAACCCAATCCAAAAATGGACAAAGGACTCGAATAGACACCTCCCCAAATAAGCTATACAAATGGCCAACAAGCACATGAAAACATGCCCAGTTTCACAGGCCACAAAGGAAATGCAAATCAAAACCCCAGTGAGGGGAGCACATATGGCTCAAGCAATTGGGCACCTCCCTCCCACATGGGAGGTCCTGGATTTGGTTCCCGGGGCCCCCTAAAAAGAAGATGAGCAGACACAGAGAGCACACAACAAACACACAGAGAGCAGACCTTGAGTACCAACAATGGGGAGGGGGAGAAATAAATAAAATGAATCTTTTTAAAAAATTATTTTAAAAAAAAACACAACAAAAAACTCCAATGAGACACTACCCCACACCTAATAGGATGGCCATTATTCAAAAAGTGGAAAAATACCAAGTGCTGGTGAGGAAGTAGAGAAATTAGAACTCTTGTTCTTATGCATTAATTTTTTACTTAAAGTCTATTTTGTCAGATATTAGTGTAGCCACTCACTTTCTTATGGTTGCTATTTGCACAATATATCTTTTTCTACCCTTCTACTTTCAACCTATTTGTATCTTTGAATTTAAAATGTGCCTCCTCTAAGATAACATATATTTGGATCTTGTTTTTTTAATTCAGTCTGACATTCTCTGCATTTTTATTGGATTGTTTAACCCATTTACATTTAGTGTTATTATTCATGTAATTGGACTTATAGCTGCCATTTTACTTTTTGCTTTCTTTGTCTTTTTTTGTTCCTTACTGCTTTCTTAATAATTTTTGGTCCTATATTTTAATTCATTTTATGATTTTTTTCACCATAATTTTGAGTTGTTTTCTCAACTCTAGGACTTATAATGTTTCTTCCTGTGTCAACCTTTGCATTTTATCTTTTTCCAGAAGTTTATTCATTTCATCTAAGGTATCAAAAACTTTGGTATATACTTCTTTTCAGTGTTCTTAAAAATATATTTTTTTGATTATAGATTACCTTCCCCCTTTTTTCATAGTGCATTTTATTTGCACACTCTCTTTGTCTTTCTTGATCAGTTGACCTTGCCAGAGGTTTAGCTATTCATCAACTTTTTCAGAAAATCAAATTTGGGTTTGGTTTCTTTTTTCTCACTTTTCTTTCTTGTTTTAGTTTTTGTCTTTATTTCTTTGATTTCTTCAGTCATCATAAATTACTTCCTTCTTGTTTCTTTGGGTTTGCTCTGTTATTCTTTTTCAAGTTTCTTAAGTTGAATTCCTGGTTAATTTGTTTTCATTCTTTCTTATCTTTTGTCTGGTAAAAACCCTATGTATGAAAGTGGAAAAAGCATACTACAAAATTCCACTTGGGTTAAAGAGGAACTCATAAGAGGGATCATGAGTTAATTAAACATGGATAACAATGATAGAGTTGCACTTAAAAACTTGTGGAACAGGGGAGTGGATGTAGCTCAAATGGTTGAGTGCCTGCTTCCCATGTATGAGATCCTGGGTTCAATCCCCGGTAAATCCTAAAAATAAAAAATAAATAAATAAATAAAAATGTCTGGAACAACCAAAATTGTTGAACACAGATAAAGGAGATTTAAAGTTATCCTATTGTTCTTGTTAGGCTTATGGTATTATGGCCATTGGGGACACAATACTGAGCAACATCAATGTGGCTCTCACCCTCACAGGGCTCATGGACTGATGGGGAAGACGGATGATGATCAGGCACAAAAAACGGAACTGTGATGAGAAAGCGCAGAGCAGCGTTTCTGAAGCTTGAGCGTGTGCCAGGATCCCTGGAGGGCTTGTTCAAATGCAGCAGGTGGGCCCCTCCCCAGAGCCTCTGATCTGTAAGACTGGTTGTGCTCAGGAACTGTAGTCCCCAAAAGTTCCCAGGTGAAGCCATGAGGTCGCAGTGGTTTGAGAACCACTGTTCCGAGGAGGACATCGAAGAGACTTCTTGCACCATTGGATTCAGGGAAGCTCCCCTGAAGGAGAAATGATCATTCCAGTGCTGAAAATTTCAGGTTTGGAGGTTTTATCATTGCCGTCCATACACCTGTTTGCTTGCCAGAGGTCTGGATTTGGGGGTTTGCTTTAGCTGAATCTCTTTGGGGCCAAATGGCTACAAAAGCCAGTTCTTGCTTATTAATATTCAAGCGCCTCGATTATTCATCTGCTCTTGGGCACATTACACATCCATTCTCCTGCCCTCTTGGTGAAAGGAGCCTTTGAGGCTGCTCCCCATGGGGAAGGCGGGACTCGGGCTGACTCAGAAGGCGGCCTGGAGGCTCCTGTCCTAGGTCACACCCCGGGAGACCAGGCAACAGTCTTGTTCTGACAGCTCCGCCGGCTCCCAGCTGCCTCTCTCTGCCCAGGTCCTGAGCTGTCCGTGGGAGGTCAGGGCTTCATCAAGGCGAAAGCCTAGACCTCTGAGGATTTTGCTTTTTTAACTCTTCCCCTGCCTGTGGCCTGGGCTGGCAGCAAATGTTTTGCAAACGCGCTCCCGACAGCTGCTTTCCCAGCTGGCCTGTGCTGGGAGTGTGATGGACTCCCAGAACTCTGTGATCAGCAGACGGGGAGCCGGGAGCTGAGGGAGGGTCTGAGTCAAGGCCGCGGGGCCAGTCCCTGGCTGCTCCCTGCACGGACTCCGTTCCTGGGGAGAAAGGGGGCGGTCTGCTGTGAATTATGCCCCAGTGCACTGGCTTCAAGATGGAATTAAATTCCTTATCGCAAGGAAGGAATCGTCCTCTCTCTTTAAAACCCACGGAATAGCCAATGTAAAGTGTCGCCTTTCGCCCGCCGCACTTTCTGGGTCACCTTGCCATTTTGCAGTTGGTGAGCTTGGGCGAGTTAGCCCCACTAAGGCCCAACGTAGCGGACTCGGTAATGGCCCCGAAGCCATGAGGTCGCGCTCCCCGGCCTTGTGAGTGCCATCGCAAGTGTTCTCCTAAGAGAGGGGCGACACACAGGCAGAAGAGGAGAGAGCAGCGTGGCCGCGGAGACAGGCCGAGCACGGCCAGCGGCCACGCGAAGTTGGCAGAGACAAGACCTGGCTCTTCCCTAGAGCCCCCGACGGGAGCGCGGCTCTGTCGACACCTACTCTCAGCCCAGGGACGCTGATTTTGGGCTCCGTTCCGCAGAACTGTGTGTCCGGCCCCCAGCTTGTGGCCGCTCCTCACAGCAGCCGCAGGATACTCATACCTGGGGGTCCCGCACCCGTGGACCAGGCCCGACGTGGCGAGGCCGCGGGCAGCGCCGCGCTGTGGCCCAGGCCTGCACACCACGCTCCCTGTGGGGGTGCCGGGCCCTGCTCCCCCGGGGGGCTTCCTGGTGCGGACGCCCCTCGGCTGATGCTCCTCCTGCGGCCAGCGCGAGCCTTGCAAGCAGCGGGGCGGGCGGGGTCTCTCAAAGTCCCGCGCCGTCCCCGCGCCTCCCAGCCCGCCGCGCGGCACCCGCACGCGCGCACTCCTCCGTGCGTTTTCGCTCACTGCCCAGCCTCCGCAGGCGCCAGGTCCTCAAGGTGCTGCTGCGGGGCGCGCGGTTGGCTCGCCTCCCGGGGGGCGCGGACCCCGGCCCACCCTCCGCCGCGCGCAGTCTCAACCTCGACGAGGGTCCGTTTTTCTCCTCTGTGAAATGGGAGCCCACCCATTCCAGGGGGGGCGATGGGCCTCGCCAGACGCCGCAGACAGGGGAGGGAGGACGGGGCCTGGAGGGCCCATGGGTGGGCAACCGCAAGTCCCGGGGCTCTGGGAGGGGCTCGGCGGGAGGCAGAGGCGCCGAGGGCAGCCAGGTCGCCCCTGGGCAGGGAATGGCAAGGGCTGAGCACGCGGGCCGTGGAGTGGAGAATTTTTTCCACTCTTCCCAGAATTTTTTTCCCCTCAATATTACGTTCCTGAGATTCGTTCACATTGTTGTGTCTAGCTGTAATAAAGCAGTTCTCTCTGCTATATAGTATTTCTTTGTGTAAATATCCGTATTATTCATTGATACAGATAATGGCCATTTAGGTTGATCTCCGTTTTTTCCACAACACACAAAAATGCTATGACTATTTTTATATGCCTCTCTCCCCCCTGCTACTTCAGGCTGAGCTCTGCACCTGCTGTCACTGGCTGCTCTGGGGTTTTACCTCGTTGACTCCCACAGCAACTGTGAGCCACAAGCGTTAGTATTTCCATTTCACTGATTAAGAAATCGAGCCTCGAAACCATGAAGTGATTTTCCCAAGGTCACCCAGACTTCACCGCCACAGCCAGGCTTTAAATCCAGGGTTCAAATTCTAAAACCCTTGCTTCTCTACCATAGACCTTTGGACACGGTGCAAACAATGGGTTTTCTCAGCCCGAAGTAGAGTGGACAGCGGAAGGGGGGATGTTAGAGACACACACTGTCAGAATCTAGGAATGACACCCAACAGACAACAGAGGGTCATACACACACACAATACATATGTACAATCCATACACATATAATACATATAGAGCCTCTAGCAGATTGGAGAACTAGAACATTTCAACAGCCTAGGGCCATTGGTGCAGGGACAGAAGGCCCTGTCTATCTCCATATCGCCCAAGGGCATTCCAGTATTGCAGAGTTCATGGGAAGTGATAAAAAGATGGCTCTGATCAAAGTCATTAATAAAAGCTGAAATTATTTTCAGAACAGTGTGTTTAAGAAGGCAAGGAAGTCTACAATCCATCTAAGAAGCTTTCCATCTGCAGTTACCTTGGAAGGACGCAGTACTGTGAAAGGCGGAAGGGTAGAAAATCACTTCAACAGAACTATACTGTTGGCCAGTAAGCCCGTGGGGATGAGCCCAATCCTGGCCCCCCCCTTGCTTGCTGGGGACACTGGACAAGTCAGAGTGCCCCTCCTAGCCTCAGTCTCCTGTCTCTAACACGCCACTGACATCTCCCTCACAGGGCAGTGGGGAGTTCGTGGTCTCAGCACAGGTGCCAGGATGCAGTGTCAGGTACATGGTGGAGCTCAATAAATGACCAGGTACACAGCAGGAGCGCAACACTAAGACCAGTGAAGGACCTCAGGCAGCAAAAGCTCCCTTGGCTGAGGGTAGGTGGTAGTGGGGAGCTCACTGGGGGCTAGACCAGGAAGAAGTGAGAAGACACCTCTGCATAGTGATGGGGGGTTCAGGAGACAGAGGTAGACAGGGAGAAGCATTCTAGGCAGGTGGAATGACTGGAAAAAGGCTTGGAGGTGAGAGTCCCTCAGGTGCCTCCTGGGCCAGGAAGTAGAGTTCCCAGAGTTCCACAGTGGCCTTGGCAGGGGAAGAAGGGGGCCAGGGCAGTGAACTGAAAGAGGAGGACAGAACGAGAGCAGAATCTGGAGTGGATGTTACATTTCCCAAAACCTCCAAGCCTCTGTGGCCTACTTGGGGTGAACGAGGGACTGCCCCCTGCAGCCTCTCCTCTTTCCCCTGCTCCAAGCCCGATGGCCCCTGGTGTCCCATAATTATCACCTTCCTCTTCTCTGCTGCTGGTGCTCAGCTGTTTGTCCACTTCCCATCAGCTACACTACAGCAGCATGTATTTTTGAGTGCTGAAGCAGGCCTCCCCTCCTCCTGTCCAAATGAGACGCAGTGCAGAGAGCACAGGCCCAGGGCCAGGAGAGCTGAGCACTCAACATGGCACTGTAGGTTGGGAATGCACTTGGCTGCAAGTAACAGACAATCCAGCTGGACTGGCTTAAACAAGTGGCTGTTTATTTTTCTTTTTTTAAATATATATATATTTTTAAAAGATACTTAGATTGCATAAATGCCATATTAAAAATATAGGGGATTCCCACATGCCCCCCCCCGCCCCCACATTATTTTTCTTGCATAAGGAGAAGTCTGCAGATTGGTCCCAATGCTAGGGAAGCCCCTCAAAGATGTCTTCAGGCACCCAGGTTCTTTCTACCTTTCTGGTGCTCCAGTGTGGTGGGGTGCTGATGCCCATCTCCTCAGGCACATGCCCAGATTAGCTGTTGAACAAAGACACAGCCTTGGGGGGTTTGGGAGATCTGCCTCCGGGCCCCCTCCCCCCTCATTCTGGCTCTGCTGCTAAGTAGCTAATCATCTTACCTCGTTGAGGTTCATCTGACCTGGAGGGGCAAGGTGGGACTAGATTATCTTCATCTGATGTCTCATGATGGCCTTCCTTTTTTATTTTTTGAGGTACCAGGGGCCCGGGACCTCGTATGTAGGAAGCTGGCGCTCAACCATTGAGCCACATAGGCTTCCTTGAGTTGGTTTTTTCATTTGTTTTGCTCATTGTTTGTTTTTTCAAGAAGCACCGGGAACCAACCCAGGACCTTCCATGTGGGTGGTGGGTGCTCAACAGCCTGAGCCACATCCGCCCCCTGGCCTTCTGTTTTGCTGTGAAAGCAAAGCACCACCTGGCACATACATAGCGTGTTGCATTTAGTTACACCTTTTTAGTTCAGGAAGCTTGGGGTAGAACCTTTTTAATATGAAGAAAGGATTCAAAGAATATGAAAAGTGGTAAGAGAAGTCATTCTAAGAAGGACTTCCAGACTTTGACCTTCCCTTCCAGACCACAGAGCCTCATGATTCAGGGCCACAGAGGGCCCTTCTGACAGACACAGAACAATGCTTTCCCTTTTGGACAGCACACCACCTCACCTTCCATTTCCAGCTCTTTATACTGCAGTGATGTCATTTGACACAAATGCAATGAAAAGTTCAAAGTGCTCCTTTAATTCTAGCCTTCATGAAAACCAGAAGCAACATGAGTTAAGTAGTGTCAGCTTCATTTCCTAATTTTTGGCATTCACTGATTCATACCTGGGTGGAAACCAAATCCTTCCAGCTACTTCTCTGGCCAGCATGGAACATTCTGAATTGCCCCTCTGCTTTTTCTCAGCTCCTGCCTGAAATTCTTTTGTGGGTCGTCCGGGTGTTTTCTCAGCTGGCCCAGTTGACATTCCTGTCGTCAGGACTGGATGCAGAACCCATGTCACGCTATGTCCCAACCTGGCCTGGCTCCAGCCTGCCCCTCCAGTCTTACCTCCCAACAGCACTCTTGCTGACTCCCACACCCACCACATGTTCCTCCCTCTGGGCCTCCGCACAGGTGTCCTTCTGCTTGGGATGCCTGGTGACCTCTGCACCAACTCCTCACTGCCCTGCGAGGGAGATGTCAATGGCATGTTAGAGATGGGAGGCTGTGGTTAGGAGGGGCACGTCCTCCCCTCCAGTTAGCCTTCTCTGACCCAACACCCCAAGGTGGGCTACATGCCCCTGCTTGGGCTTCCCACAACACCTGTGCTGCCCACCTCCATCTTATCATAACCCACGTTTCAGATGAACTGGAGGAAGCACACATTTAACTAGTGGGAATTCAACCATCCCTGCTTGGCCAAAGAGGGAGAAAGAGAAGAGCAATTTAAACAGGGCTGGGAGAGCACTTGCCAGGGAGTGTGAGATGGGAGACCCCCCTCTATCTCAGTCATCACATGCTTTATAGTGTGAGAAGCTGGCCTCTCTGGGCATGGTTCTGCTGTTTAAAGGTCATGTAAGTCTCACAGAGCAGGGGATAGCCTAGACAGAGTAAGGTGGTTCAGGTGCTGGTGAGGCCACACACACACAGCAAGACATATCCACTCTAAGGTGTTACCTATCATCAAAGCTTTAGGAAAGGGTTCAAAGCCCAGCTGTGAATCTTGACATGTTGGGCAAGTCACTGGAACCTCTCTGGGCTTCCAATTGCCTTGTGTGTCTGCCTACTTTATAGGGTAACCCTGCGGCTTAAATGAGGTGACAAATGTAATGTACCCACAAGGAAGCCTCTCAATAGCGGTTCATGTTACCGCAGCCCATACCGTTCTCCCTCCTGCACCTGTGGGTTCCAGCTTCTGCTGGCCAGAGGCCCCGCAAACCTGCAGAGGTGAGCGGGCCAAGGAATGCTTCCCGGGGAGGTGGCTTTTTCACCGAGCGCGGCTGCAGGTGCGACCCAGGAATGCTTCCAGTCCTCCACAGCAGCTACACGCTCGCGTGGCAGAGCCAGGTTGTAAATCCCCCGCGGGCCGGAACTGGACCTCCTGGTGACCACGACCGCTTTGCCTCCCCCGCCGCCGCCTCTGGGCCGCCCCTGCTACTGCACCCTTCCATGCCGGGCGGCCTGGGGCGGCGGCCGGTTGCGTCCCCCTCTGGACCGCGAGCGCCCCGAGCGCAGGGATGCCTGCCCCCCGCCACGGTCCCCGGAGACGCCCGAAGTCGGTGGCGGGAAGGTTTGTTGGCTGGATCCCGGCTGGCCGAACGCGTCGCGGGACAGCGGGCTCCCCGCAGCGCCGGCCCCACCACGGCCGCCGGGGCCCACTCCGCGCAGCGCAGCCCAGTGCATGCGACCTCAGCTCCGCACGGAGCAGGAGCCCGAGCAGCCCTGGTAACGCCAACCCCGCGGCCGGGCTCAGGTCGCCGCCCTGGGCCGTTTCCCGGCTCTCTCGTCCGCTCGCTGCCGGTGGTGGGCACCCGTCACCCCCAGCTGCCCGCGCGGACCCCGACAGTCCTTCCCGGCCCTCGGCGCCGCCCCCTCCCGCCGGGACAGGACCAAGTCGCCCCTAGCAACAGCAGCCGGGCCGGCTTCCTCAGGCCGCGCTGATTGGTCCAACTCCGGGAGGCGGCGTGTCGTCACTTCCTGCCTCCGGAGGCAGCAGAGGAAGCCGAGGGGCGGCCATCTTGGGTCTGTAAGGCTTGGAGGTGCCGGGGGTGGCGGCAGCGGCGGCCGCTCGGGCGAAGGCTGAGGCGGAAAGCGAGCCGGAGAGAGGAAAGCAGCCGGGCGCGGGCCCCTCTTCTGCAGGGCCCTTCCATGGTTGGCGTCCGCGGCCCGCGGCGACCTGTCTTGAGCGCCACTTCCTCCACATCCTCCTCCTCCTCCTCTTCTTGAGGGGCCGCCGGCGTCGCTGTGTCGAGGCCGCGGCGCAGAAACCCGTTGCGCGACGGGCGGGAGCGAAGGAGGAGTGGAGGGGACCCGGGCCCGCGGGGCGCCCTGAGGCGCGGGACGCCGGCGGGCGGACCCGCAGCCTGCCGCTCCGGCGCGCCGCCTCCCAGCCACCCGCAAGCCGGGCCCCGCCGCCGCCGCCGCCCGCGGGGGCTCCTTGCCGCGGTCGGGGGACGGGGAGAGAATGATCCCCGGGACCCGGCGGGGGACGGCCCCGGCCAGGCCCGGGGTCTAGAAGACCGTAGCGGGGGGGGGGGAAGCCACCCTCCCCCGCGGCGCTGCTCCAGAACCACTGGTGACTCGAGGACGCTCGTCGCTGGCTTCCTAAGGCTGTGCTGTTTCGTTTTCACCCTTGAATTGTGCAGAATTTAAGTGAAGTAAAATGTCCACTAGGACCCCATTGCCCACGGTGAATGAACGAGACACTGAAAACGTAAGTAACCCG
Organism: Cabassous unicinctus; assembly: GCA_029593785.1. Classification (NCBI taxonomy): domain Eukaryota; kingdom Metazoa; phylum Chordata; class Mammalia; order Cingulata; family Chlamyphoridae; genus Cabassous; species Cabassous unicinctus. The sequence goes on from JAQZBX010038879.1 coordinate 19,904, forward strand.
GGCGTCCTCGTTTGCGGACGGTCAGGGTGGCGTTTATTTGAATCGGGCCCACCCGTCGCCTCCGGGAGCAAGACGGCAGTCTCTGCAGTCGGGTGTTCCCGCTGGAAATAATGGGCTGGCCGTAGGCACCGAAGAGGCAGCCAGGTCGGACCGTTTCCGCGAGAATGCGGCTTTCTCCCACCGCTCGTGTGCGGGTCTGGGAAGTGCATTCTTGATTACGCCGGGCGTCCTGTTGTTTAGTAATGAAGCCTTTAAGTTGCAGCCTTACTAATCGGCGTCTTGGGAGCTGGGCTGCCGCGCAGTGCGTTGTCCAAGTGTGTGTCAGGCCATTGCAGTATTTACTGCTTATTTTAACCATTAAAGTAATTGGGCAGGCGGTCCTTGAGAGGCAGGAAGGTTAAAGACACATGTTCCTGGAGCTGATTAAAAGTAATTGATTGGGGAGTGGGTGTAGCGCAGTTGGTAGCTCATTTGGTTCAATCCCAGGTACCTCCTTAAAAAAAAAAGTGGGTTCAGTGGCCTGACTTTATTCCTCTTTAAAATTCTGTGGAACTCAGATTAAGGACAGTCACTAAAACTAAGTAACCACTGAGGGATCTTTGCGGCCTCTTTGGAAAGAACTGCAAAACACTGCTCAGAAGATCTTAGCGTGTAGTCTTTGTTAAGGAATAGTTTCATTTCCATACAAATCTGTTTGTAAGGAGTTGGTTGAGCATTCTGGGAGGGAAGGTGTGCTGTAAAAAGTGCTGCGTTGGAATTGTAAAAGCTCTGGGTCCCAGTTCTGCCCTGCCACTCCTTACGTGAGGGACCCTGTACTGACTGGGCTTGGGTTTCCTCCTTCCTACGAAGATACCGGTTTAGGTGAACTCTTAGGTCCCTTCCAGCGCCCACGTTTTAACGATTTTGTAATGGAACCTTTGATTTTGTTTTTGTTTGACTCTGTTCATGCAAACCTTTAAAAAATGCCAGCAGGGAGCGGGTGTAGCTCAGTGGTTACAGTGCCTCCTTCCCATGTTGTGCAAGGTCCTGGGTTCAAACCCAGTACCGCCTTAAAAAAAAAAAAAAAAGTCAGGGACGGCATTTTTAGGGAGTGACAACTTGTAGTAGAAATTTCGGTGAAGAAATGTTGACACTGTTCAAATGTTTCCTGAACTCTCGCCCAGCACTGGGTTCAAAACTGTTCCACTTTAGTTGTTTATCTTCCGTAAAACATCTAGCAAGTAACTTGTAAAGAAACTTCATTATGAGTGTTATGAGGTAATTGCTGGCAAGAAAATGCCGTTTCTTAGGAAAGTGTCCTTGTGCTGCCTGTTTTCATGTTTTCAGTAATAGTCTTGACACATTGCAGCCTAGTGGTATCAAATGGCTTCATTTTAATCTTCAAAATGCCACTTGTTTGTTGGATAGCTAGTTGTCAGGTGATTTACTCTGTTTATGTAAACCTTGATCTAAAACATCCCTGCAGTATATTCATGTATAGTAGATAATGCTTTTTAACCCAGTAAGAAAGTAGTGCAGTGGTATATATTCCATCACCTGAGATGGATTAGAAGACTACATAAAGAGTGAGTAATAGGAAATCCTGGATTAGGGGGGTCAGTAAACTCATTTTCTTATAGCCTTTCTTTTGAAGAACCTGTTTCTCACTTGATCTTTTTCCTGTTCTTTGACTGCACTGAAAGTGAGTGGAGCAAGCAAAGATGTGAGTTGATTAGCTTTCATCATTGACCTTCACTCAGAGAAATAAACCTTACATTGAACCAGAGCAGGAGCCAAAAACAGAGATTTGTGATCATTAAAGATTTTCACCAAATGAATTTTTCTTTCAAATATAAACATATGTATTTCAATGTAGCATATTAAAAGAAGAAAACTGTTTATTTTCACTCTGGAATGCATGGTTTATGTAGTGATTATCTGTGATTATTATTGACTTATTTTGCCCATTTGTTCTCTGGTGAATTTGTTGAATCATTTTGTAGTTTTTTGTGTGTTGTTAGAAATGACTGACTTTATTATTTTAAAACAACCTAGGGTGTGGATTGTCCTTTTTCCTTATTGTCGTGTAATCAGTCTGTCAAGCAGCTTTTTTGTTTAGGTTTATTGAGATAAAACATCCTTTTTAAGTGTTCAGTTTGAGTTTTGAAAAATGTATAGTCATGTAACCATCATCACACACAAGATATAGAGCATTTTTCTTGATTCCCCAAATTCCCATTTGCCCCTTTATAGTTCTCCTCCGCCACCCCGCAGTCCCTGGCAACCATGGATCTCTTTTCTGTCCCTTTAATTTTGCCTTTTACAGAATGTCCTGTAAATGTCATCTTTCACTTAGCATAATGCCTTTTAGAATTATTCATGTTTTTGTGTGTATTGGTAATTCATTCTTTTTTTTTTCCATTTAAAAAATTATTGAAGTATATCATTCATATATGAGTATACATAAACAATAAGTGTATAGTAAAAGTTGTGAACTTACAAAACATGTATGCATAACATCACACAGGGCTCCCATACATCACCCCACCACCAATACCTTGTGTCCTTGTAAAACATTTGTATCATATTATGAAAGAGCATCCTCAAAGTATTACTACTAACTATAGTCCATATCGTACATTTGTTGTATTTCTCCCCAACTATTTTGTTCTTGTTCATAAATCATACAATTTATCTAAAGTGTACAATCAGTGGCATTTGGTGTAATCACAGAGTTGTGCATTCATCACTTCAATCAATATCAATATTAGAGCATTTTCATTACTCTAAAAAAAAAAAAGAAAAGAAAAGAAAAACAACAAAAACAAATCCCTGTCATACCCATATGTTAGCACTACTAATTACAAATCCTGTGATGTGCTTTCACCATTTCTATTCATTTCCAAACATTTACAAACAACTTTTTACCAATTCTGCACTGATTAAACCTCAGCTTTCCAGTCTCTAACCACATTTTATTCTCTGGTGACTTAAATTCCAGCTATTAACTCCAGGAGTTTGCTCAGTATTTTTAGTTCACAATAGCAAAATCATACAGTATTTGTCCTTTTGTGCCTGGCTTGCTTCACACAACATATGTCCTCTATGTTGTCATGCTTCACAACTTCATTTCTTCTTAAAGCTTAATAATTCATTTTGGCATTTGTCAGTTGATGGACTTGTTTCCATTTTTTGGCAGTTGTGAATAACACTACTATGAACATTGGTGTGCAGATCTCTATTCGTGTCACTGCTCTCAGTTCTTCCGGGTATATATACCTCGTACCTAGTAATGGTATTGCCGGGTCACATAGCAGATCTGTATCTAATTTCAGTAGGAACTGCCAAGCAGACTTCCACAGTGGCTGGACCATTCTACATTCCCAGCAGTAGTGAGTAAGTGTTCCTGTCTCTCCACGTCCTCTCCAACACTTGTAGTTTTCAG